>PVLA01012820.1:0-41356 GCA_004027455.1 Hydrochoerus hydrochaeris | reverse complement strand
CAACTCTAGGAGAATCCAGACTAAGACTCGTATGTAGGGCTGGGGGACAGACCTGATTGCTGGGGAGTCTCCTGCCAGGTTGGTGGGAGCTTACACCAAGGTAAAAATTCATTCATTCAACAAAAACTGATGACATGCCCTTCACTGGACCAGCCATGGAGTTCCCTTTGCGAACAAAGCAGGGGTCATCCCTGAACTCATGGAAATCACAGCCAGATGGGAGGGTCCTTCAATAGGCACTGAATGAGATAAACATGAAAAAAGACCCAGGCGTGGAGCAGAAGTGACAGGAGGGGCACTGGACAGGACCTAAAGATGGGGAACCAGCCAGGCAGAGAAAGGGCACACAAGGCAGGCACGAGCCACGACTCACGGAAGGCAATGCCCTGTGTTGGGTCAGCACTTATGTTGAAGTGGGTTTGTAGGGCTTGACAGACAGGGGGACACTTTGGTTCCCAAGTCACTGAAAACCCGCTTCAACTTGACCTAAGTGTGAGGAGAAGATGTTACCTGTAGGGCCAGATAGCAATTTCTGGGCACAACCATGAGCAGAGACCAAACAGCGTCTTCACTGCTGCTTTTCTCCAACATCTTCCCTGTTCTCTCCTCTCTGCAGACTCTGTCCTCAGCCCAGCTTCCCACTGTGGCTGCAGAGCACCTGCCTGGTGCGCCCAAGTTCAGCAAAAGGCTGCAGACTCTTCCTAATGGGCCATGAGGCCACTCGAGGAGCCCACAGCCAACCAATCCCTGCATCAGTGCAAAGTGATGCAGAGCGAGGTGATTGGCTAAGGCCTGGGTCATGTGCTCTCCCCAGGGCTCGTGACTGGTGGGCTCTATTGAAAAGCAAGGCCTGTGTCCAAAGAAAGGGAACTGATTGGCAAGGAGAGGGGAAAGTTCTAGAACGCGAGAATGACTAATTTAAAAGCTGACAGCACCAAGTGTGGCAAGGATGTGGAGCAGTCCTCTGCAGACCATGCAGAGGACTGAAACTTTTAAATGTGAGCCAAAAATAAACCTCTTTTGCCAGGCATGGTGGCGCATACTTCAATCCCAGCACTCGGGAGGCTGAGGCAGGAAGATCATTGGGAGTTCAAAACCAGCCTGGGCTACAAAGTGAACTCAAGGCCAGCCTGAACTGCATAGCGAGACCCTGACTCAAAAAGACAAATAATAAGTAAATAGATAAACAAATAAACAAACTTCTCTCTTACCCTGTGGGTGTTGAGTATTTTGTCCTAGCAAGGAGGAAAGTAAGACAGCAGGGAAGTGAGGCCGATGCAGGAGAGAGCACACTGCGATGCTGTTTACATGGAGCTGGGAGCGCGGTTACACATCGCCAGACAAGTGGGAAGAGCAGCGGACCGAGTGGACGGGACCTTCGGTTGTTCTGCACTTTTACCTGTGGTGTCTTCTGGATAAATGTTGGATAAGACAAGCTACAGGGCTGAGTTGATGTTTTTCTGCTTAGCATGTATTTGCGCTATAAATATTTTTTCAGTTAACTTCTGATGTCTTTAGAGTATCATGTGTTTTTCTGCGTAATATCTTTCCTCCGTGTTCATTCTATCATTCTACTCTTATCATCCCTCCTCCCTGATTTCTCATCTCTATATTTTTATGCTCTCATCTGGTGTTTCTGTAAACAACCTCAAACTCCTTCGCATTGAGAGAAGTTAAGAATTTCAGAAGAAAGAAAGCTCGGATGGCGTCTGCTTTTTTGAACTTAATGAGAGTGATTCTGTTTTTATTGCCTTAGCTTTGTTGCTTTTAGTCTTAAATCAAGATTCTTCTGCGCCTGCCAATTTGCAAATGAACCAATTTCTATCAATTGGCCTTAACATATACTAATCAGTCTCCTAAATAAAAACAAAAGTTTTCCAGCCGCCACAGCGACACAGCTTCGGGTTTTCTGTCTGCAGACCTCCGCCCCATGGTGCTTTTCTGGCAGCCAACTCATCTTCCCCTGGTTAGGATGCCGGCTGCCAGGACGGGCCTGATCCGTTCACCAGGATTCCACAGTAATCCGCCTTGCAGCGCAGCTACCAGAGTTGCCTTCAGCGGACCCCACTCCAAATGAACATCTGATCCTGGCTGGGGACCCCGGGCCTCAGTGGCCCTCGGGATGGCTGAGCCCACCCCTGTGAAACACACCCCCCAGGACCCACCACAGCCCTGAGTAGACGCGATGCCAGGCTCGCTGGACCCGGGGCTCCGTGGGGGCTGTGTGTGGTCCATGCAGCCTCTGAGCGCCTCGACTGTGGCTGACCCTGTGCACCTGGTGTCCTGGCCTCAACGTGCGGCTCGTGGGCTCATGATCTTTGTATCTCTGTCCCTCCAGAGGCAAGCTAAGGGTCCAGCACAGCCCTGGGCATGTGGCAGGGACCCAGTCAGTGATGAATGCCTCAATAAGAATAGACACAGTCATGGGCCAGGGGTTTAGCTCAGGGACACAAGCGCCTGCTTGGCAAGTGCAAGGTCGTGAGTTCAAGTCCTGGTAGCAAAAATAAAAAGAGACACAGTACTGTCACTAACTAGTTGGATTTAGGGCAGAGGGAGGGAGAAGACTGAAGCAAGGAAGATGTGAAACTGCCCGGAGGTGATGCCAGTTCCGGGGAGGATGCACAGAGGATGCCAGGGGAAGTGGACGTGGGGCTCCACGGGGGAATCGTCCCTCCTCCAAACTGGCACCTCAGAGGGAGGGCCTGGCCCCAGCGCTGCTCAGAAGAGTTGTCCTGGCCCAGCTCCCTGGACAGGGAGCAGAGGCTGGAGCCTGAGGTGCAGCCCCCGACCAGAGGGCTAAAGGTGCGTGAGTGCCCAGCTGGTTACGCAGGGGATGGTGCCACCGCTCCCCTTCCTCGGGGTCCTTCTGTGCCCGTTTCCAGGGAAAGTCTGGGGTTTCACAGGGAGACTGGGAGAAGGAGCTGTCAGGGCAGGGCAGGGCAGTGAGGCAAGGCCCTGGCTCCCCTTCCCGGACGTGAGGCCAAATGCAGAGACCATTTCCTGTTGGCTGGGACACTGCCAGGGGTCACAGGAGCTGTGTGCAAGCTGTGCAAGCTGCCGCAGAGGCGAACAGTGGGCAGGAGCTGCAGAGCAGTCAGGGATAACGCTGGACTCACAGATACAGAAAAGCTGCATAAAATCCAGCCTTCTCAACACCCTGTGTCAGGGTGGACATTTCCTGATGTGCTCATCCCCTCTGCCACCCCTTGAGGGACATTCTGCTGCAACCCTTGCCCTCTTCATCTGGTCACGAGGAGCTGGGGAGTAAAGCCAACGGCTCATTGCTGCTGGAAAACACCAATGGCAGGATTTGAACTCGAGGCTGAATTGAGACTAGCTGCCAAGCCTTGGTGCCTGCCACTGCCTGAGGAGAGTCTGGGACCAGTGGCTTCACAAGCTGCCACAGGAAGGGGCCCAAAGCCTCAGCAACTGCCACTACTCTGCCAGCTCAGACCCTGGGGTGGGGGGGGGTGCCCAGTGCTGTGGGACCGCAGTGCCTTGGGATGTGCGATGGGCCCAGCCGGCTCCCGGGAAGGGAAGAGCTCCCTGCGCTCCCTAAGACCCCTGCGTCAGGGCCAAGCAGTGACACACCGCACACCCGCGCCTTTGCGCTTCTGCTGCTGCACTCAGCTCCCCGGCCAGTGAGGCCGGAAGTTGTCGCAGCCTTCGGAGGGGAAAATGAGGTGCGAGGTGGAAGGACTTCGGACACTGTCAGACTTTTACCTGAAGAACAACTATTGTTCACACTTTAAGATGTAATGAGGTAGAATAGACATCGGCCTCGGATCCCCTCAAAACCCTCCTCTCTGCCTTGCACACACGCGTCGCCCCACTCTTACCGCTTCCGGAAGCAGTTCTGGAGTGCGCTTTTGTGTCTTTACAAGGTGAGATCAAAAGTACAGTGGACACTGCTGCCCAGTGCCATTCGGTGGAATGACCAGTTTGTAAAAACAGGACGCTGTGTCTTCATCCGCCTTTGTCACTGGACCTGGCACCGTGTGACGTCCGCCTCTTCCCCAAAGTCAAAATGACCACAAAAGGGAAGCATTTTGGAACAGTTGAGGACATAGAGGCAGCCACAACAGTGCCATTAAAAACGCTCAGGAAAGAGGACTTCAGAGCGCTGGGCTGTGTTCAAAGCTCAGGGAGGGCTTTGAGGACCAGCGGCCGTGTTTCCTTGAATGCAATACATTTGTCAAATTTAAACACCAACTTGCTTTTTATCACACTACTTGTGCAAGGATTATCTCACTGGAATAAGATTTTATTTGGGAAAATAGGTTTAAAGAAAAATTTGTGATGGATATGAAGCATTTTGTGATACTGGTATGAAGAATCTACCCAGAATGGTAAAGTCTTTGCCTTTCCCAACCAACTTGCGGGTGTTTGGGGTATTTCTGTGCAATTCCCTGTGATCAGCCCTCCATTGGCTCCTCGTAGAGGGTCTGCAGGACGGAAGAAGCGGCAGATCAAGCCCCGCTCTGCCCGCTGCCTGGTCCTCAGAGAGAAGCCCAGAATTGCTCCGGATTGCCACAAAGCAAAAGGAAACTTCCCCACCATCTTGTAATTGCAGATTGCTGGGTAACTGAGCCATGAAAAATGATCAGACCCGTTTTCCTCCTCGGGCCTCCGAGAAGAACTCCTGAAAGCAAATTGTTGTGGAAAAATAATGCATGCAGGCCAAGGAGCTGGTGGGGGGTCTGGGGACAGCCCCGCTCATCCTAGGAAGCACCCAAGAACACACTGGTGCCCAGGGGCAGTTCAGCATGGGCTCCTTTGCAGTTCTGACTCTTGTGGGATTTGTGACCAAGGATACGATGCTGTGCCTTGGTTTCCCCATGTGGCATAGCACCACTTCCCGGCACGTGTCCCTGCTGTCACTGCTTCAAGGTTACATCATGGCTACAGAGAATCAGTACCATCTGGTCACCACCGCTGTCCCTGATACCAAGATACCCCTGCCCGTGGGCTCTCGTGACCCTCACGCGACCCAGCAGCTCAGGGGTCACAGGGCCTGCTCCCGCATCCCCACACTCGGCCACCATCCCCTGCAGAAACCTGGGTAGTGGTTTATTTTCTCTGCCAATGTGGCTGCACTGTGGCACCCAGAGGTCTGGTCAGATATTTTGCTGGACCTTTCTGCTGGGCTGTTCTCACGAGATCAGCATCTGACTCAATGGACCCTGAGCATAGCAGATTCCACTTGCACTGTGGGCCTCGCTCAGTCAGCTCTACAATCCCCTGAGCAGTCACTCAGAATCCCTGTGTACCCTCCTCTCTCCTCTCTCTCACCCACCCACAGGCTCCCTCCTGCTGCTGCCTCCCTGGCACCCCTCCCTCTCTGCAGAGATCTGGTGTGGGCCTTGCCCCTGCTCTCTGCCTAACAAGTTCTGCTTGGGCCATCGGTGGCTCTTTCTGCCTATGGAAGGAGGTCTCCAGGTCTTGCTGGCCTTGAACTCACAGCCCCCCTAGTTCTGGGATGGCAGGTGTGCACCATACACTGGGCTTTCCTATGGATCTTGATCAGGTGAACTTGTCTTCCCTGGCAGTGGGATCTCAGAAAACAGACCTCGGTTCCCAGGTTCCCTCTCTCCCTAGAGCACTAGCTTTCTCCCCATTGCATGAAAGATTTTGCCTTGAGTTGAAAGACTAAGGGAGATTCCTACAAGGGTCCCGCTGAGGGCAGGGTGCAGCTCCCCACAACAGCTCCCTCCACTCTGGGTGCTGAGTGTCCCAGCCACTCCTAGCAACCCCCAGAGAACTGGAAGGGCCAGGTCATTGGAGGGGTGTCCTACGTCCCCAGCCTCCATGGCCCTCTGTGGCCCTCTGTGGCTCCAGGACTGTGACCCTTCAAGGAGGCGGAGCTTTCTGTTCTTGAGGGACACCAAATGAGTTCACTCCTTTGGGTCACAAGGCTAGTCAGTGACAACCCTGCTATGTCTCTCATGGTGCATAATAATGTTTTAGTAAAAGTGTGATTTTTTAATAGAAAAGTAAAATTGGATTTGTGCCTTAATCTTTAGCCTGTTTCAGCTGTTGTGGGACCAGCCTGCACTCCAAACTTTTAAAACCATTTTTGGGTTGATTAGCCTGGAACGCAGCTGCTTTCAGGGGGTGCGCCCCATGGTGCTGAGCCACCAGCTCCTGTCCCAAGCAGGCACAACCAGAGAGGGGAGTGCAGTTGACTCTATAATTTACCAGAGTGTTCCCTGACCACCCCTTTATGAAAAATGGATGGGGGCCCAGAAACCCTAATAGGTATGCTTCTCCCAGATGGGAAAAATAATAAATTTTCTCTCTTCAGCTTTATTTTTTTGTATTTGAATAAAGTTTATGGGCAACTCAGAGTTGATCCCATCTGGTTGTTATGGGAAAGCCAAAAATTTGGACCATGTCCCAGCTCTTTGGGCTCCGTCTACCATGAAGTACAGAGATGGCACTGGGAGTGTCGCTTCATCATCTAAGCCTCTCAGTACCTACCAGAGGCTGAACGAGAGGGCCACAAAGCGCCATCCAAGTCTGATCACTCAGCAGCCTCTGGCTCTGGACAGGCCCCTGGGGTGCAGCCAGGGCCAAGGCTGCTCTGGGGAGACCGAGCCAGACACAGTTCAACATGGTAACACCCTCAGAGTCAGAGCTTTTAAGAGCCCCAGATGCCACTCCTGGCTCCGGCACTGTTGGCTCCAGAATCTTGGACAAGTCATTTACTATCTTGGCGTTTCCTTATCTGCGCTTTCCACATTGGTAAGATAGCACTGATTACTCGGGGCCAAAGCCTGCAGTAAAAACATGCAGCAGCTTCTTCCACAAGGTTCTGAGGCTGTGCTCCACCAAGGGGATCGCTGGGGACCATGGCTGGCCAGCCCCCCCTCCCCACCCCGAGCTTGACCACCACAAGGTGTCTATGCAGAGCCTGCCCCAGCTCACATGCCAGCTCTAGGCCTCGGTGGCCTGCTTGGTCACGCAGGGTCCTCTTGCCAATCTCCACATCACCAATCCAAGAGGAGGGCCGCGTGGTGAGCCAGGGAAAGGGAGAGTCACAGCCTGCGTGGTCTCAGCCTCTGCCCCGGCTGCCGCTGCTCCTGACGCACATTCCCCGAAACCCACACTGTCCCTTGTCCAGAAGCCTGGGACACAAGGACTAACCAGCAAAGGATTCTCTTGGTCCATTTTCCAGATCAATGTGGACCCTCCCAGAGCTCTGCCCCATACACCTCCCAAGCTGCCAGAGAAGGGGGAATCAGAAAAGGAGAAGAAATCTGGATCAGGGCAGCTGTGTGGGGCGGGTCCCGCCAGGAACTGAGCAGGCCTTATGGACCTGAGAATGCGTTTGGCAGCAGCATCTTCCCTGGCCCTGGGGAGTGCCCTGGGGAGCACCCTGGGGAGTGTGAGGGTGGAAGGAACCTCTTTAAAACCCAGGGACATCCTTGGCTGGGGCTGCTGCTCTCCCACCAAGACATCCGCCCTCCACACAGATATCTGCATGGACAGATTCGCAAAAATGAAACCTTAGGCCACACAAATGGCTGTCTCTGCTGTTCTGTGAGCTGACTGCCAAAGAGAAGTTTGTAATTTACAGCCTGTAGATTCTGCGCAGATTAGATGGAAGCAACAAAAACCTAAACATAGCCAGGACCCAGGGGCAGGCTCTGAAGTATGACTCCCAACTTTTGGCTTGAAAGACTGCCTGGATCTTGACTTCAGGTCTCAGATGGGGAGGGAGCCCTGGGAAAGGGGCAGTGGCCGGGGTGGGGGAGGAAACCAAGAGTTTAGTTTGGTGCTTTCCAAACTTTCAAGGCCCATCACTAGCAGCCAGTTAGTTAATCAGTTGTTCCACATTTATTGAACATGAAATAGAGTTCTAGGAATGGAGGACCCACTGACCATGCAATACTAAGCCTGAGGATGCGTATCACCCCTGGGTGGAGGGAGAAGAATTTGGTAGAAAGGAGAGAATCCAGAGTCTAGTGAGTACTGAACCCAAAGCAGCTGTATTCTAAAGCCAGGCAACTGAGTCACCTTGAACAGGAGGAAACACATTTACCCCGACCACGGCCCGAGAGAGTCATTAGACAAGCTGAGTTCGGTGAAAGAAAACCTTTGATACCGAGCACATCACTTCAAGGGACAGAGCAAAGGGAGAGGAAAAGGACAAGTGCAGACCAAGGACGTCACTCAAGGGGCGTGTAAAACAGCCTTACTTTTTTATCCCATGACAAGTAACACGCGAGCGACGGAGGCAAAGCCACCTCGCAGATTCCAAATTTGCTTCTCTCAACTGTGCAAATATGGGTTTTATAAAATGGATTTTAATTTTGAAATATAAAAATGTGTCCTCTCTTCTAGAAGATTGTTTTTGCTATCAGTTTATCTTTTTTTTTGACTTGGTACTCGTTGAGGAAAACAAATTTGTTCTTTTTTTTTTTAGGAGAGCAAATTTGGACCATTAATGTGTGTCGGTTAATTTCTTTATAAATTCAGTCCATGTCCTCCTGTTGTTAGCTTAGACCCCGAGACACAATAAATGACAGAGCAATATTTACAGCAAAGCCCCACCCCCCAAATTTACAGCAAAACTCTGGAGACAAAGGTTCAACAGTGGGCAGAGGTGGGGGTAGGGAAGGTGGTGGGGCACACAGGGGTTCACAGGATGCTCAGGACGGTGACACCACTCTGGGAGACACTCTGGTGTCCAACCCCCTAGACCCAACAGCTTTCAGGTGAACCCTGCACTTTAAGTTCTAATAAGGTAACGGTGCTGGCCCAGCCTGACCGAGGCTCAGAACCAAGATGTGAACAGTAAGGGAGACTGGACGGGGGGCGCTCTGTACCTTCCATTCTGTTTCTCTAACAACCTCAAATTTTTTTAAAAAGCCTATTAATTTTTAAAAAAATTTTGCTGACAAGTGACATTGTTCTGAAACGTGCAGCCCGATGGGAGGCACGCGGGGCAGCTCCAGAGAGACCAGCTCTGCGCCTCTGCTTGCATCCTCCCCAGTCCATCCCTCAGACTCCTCTCATCCTGGAGTGAATTTGATACGTCTGCCTTTCATCAGCCACCGGGGGCGGGGGAGTGATGCTAAGGGGGTGGTCCCGGGGTGCTTTTCCGTTATTTCTGGAGTTTGAAATAAGCCTCATGTTGTTATGGGGAGAGGGAGGGTCATGAAAAGCTGAACGGGTTTCATTTCATGTTCCTGAATTAAAATATTTCAAAATCAATTGTTCAGCTTTGCGCTGGAGTCTTTAAAACGCATCTTCCAAGTCAGAGCAGAGGTCTCCGCAGGGCAGGGGCAGGGGCAGGGGCAGGGGCAGGCCTATCTCTTTGTTGTCGTTTTCCCAGCCTGCTGGTGAGTTTGCAGCCAGCCCAGCCTGCACATCTGCCCTGAGCCAAGCTCTGTCCTCTCCTTTCTCTCCTGTAATCACCTCGAAACCCGTGAGCAGATTCACTTCCAACCCCCTACTGCATCTACCCTGCTCCCTGCTCTCTCTGTCTATGGAGGACACCAGGAAGGAAGTGGCAGCCCTAGGAGGAGAGCCCATGATCTCCAGACATGTCCCGAGGACATACATGGATAGTGTCAGTCACTTAGCAAAAATCTCCAGGGTGGATGTTGCGATGACCCCATTGTCCGGATGAAGAGACTGAGGCTAGAGATGCTAAGTTATTCTGGACTTTAAAAATATGCAGCAATGTTAAATGAAATAAGTCAGGCCAAGAGCTTAAGTATCACATGGTTTCTCTTTATAGGAGGAACCCAAAGTATAAATAAAGAGCAAAATACAAGATAGATAATAGGAAATACGGAATAGAGCTTTTGCAAATGGGAAGGAGGGGTAAGAGATGGAGGTGGGAGAGAGGGGAGGGGACCATAAGAATAATTCAGGTGTGTTACATACATGTGCCAGCTCCCCATGGTGAATATAACCATTATGTCCTACAAACAGGTACTAATAAAAAAAGAATCAAAGAAAAATAAGTAGCAAGCTGGACACGATCACACTCATGTATAATGACCCCATCATGCTGGGAAGCTGAAGCAGCAGGATCCCAAGTTCAAGGCCAGCTTGGGTATCTTCACCACTTAGTAAGACCTTGACTCAAAATACAAGTTAAAAGGGCTGAGGATTTTGCTCAGTGCAAAGGTCCCAGGTCCAATCTCCAGCACCTCAACCCTCCCCGCTAAAACCCCATGTATTCACTGTGTGCTGGCTCTAGGCTTCGCCCTGTGCAGGTGGAGAGGAGCAGATGGGCTTGGGCTGAGTCCCAGGTCCTGGCAGGGAGAGAACAGCGGCCCGCAGGCCTCCCGCCTCCCATCAAACACGAACCTCTTCCTTTGAGGCCTGCGGAGCACCAGAGCCATTCTAAAGGCCCGGATTGGCAGGGAAGGAAGCCAAAGCCTGGTGGCCACGGTGAGGAAGTGAGGTTTGGGGACGGAGCTCACAAGACCCAGTGAACATTAGACAGAAGCGCTCCGCTTGCTGCAGGAGGCGGTGCGCCCGGAGAAGGCCCCCACTCAGACCCGCAGCCCACCCCCCAACCCACCCCCCGTTTAGCGCCCTCCCGGCTCCGTCCTAAGCCTAAGGAGCTGTATGTGTCCCCGGTCCATGCTGTGCTGTGTGACGATCGCTATGTCGCGGAGTCTGCGCACGTACGCGACGCGCCTTTGCTTGTCCCATCGCCTCCCCTCCTCTCTCGCATCACTCGCTTTACTTCTCGGTCCCCTTCGCTTTTGCAAAAGATCCGTCTCCCTGTTTCCTATTATCTAGCTTTCACTTTGCCCTTTGATTTATTTATCCGTTGGGTTTCTCCTATAAGAGAAACCATGTGATAGCTAAGCCTGTGTGCCTGATTTGTTTCCCTTAACATTACAGTCTCAAGGTGCATCCATTTTCCTACAAATGACTCCTCAGTACTTTCCGAAGAGGGGTCCCCTGTTTTCACTTTGCCCTGGGCCCTACCAATTACAGAGGCCACCCTGGCTCCAGCCACTGAAAGAAATGACCCCAGGGCAGGGAGGGCAAACGGGATAGAGGCCACGCCCAGACCCCTGTGACGTCACATCCGGTGCCACTGCTCCTCCCTGAGCATGCGCATCGACCCTCGCGGTGGCGGTAGCTGCTCAGCTGCTGGGGCGGTGCTGCTGCAGGTTGGCTCACCTGCGGACAGGGAGGGCACCACCTTCCCATTGTGGCACACGTGCCCTAGGCTCGCCACCACTGCCAAGGCTAAGGCAGCAGGAGGCCCGAGAGAGGCGTGAGACAGCCAGGGGTGTGGACCCGTGGTCAGGGTGGACTTCCTGGAGAAGACAGCTGCAGGATGTGTTCATTCCTAGGACCGTGGTAACCCAGGACTGCGATCTCGGTGTCTTGGAACAACAGAAATTAATTTTCCCACCACTGTGGAGTCTGGAAGTCCAAAACCAAGCTGTCCCAGGGCTTGGCTTCCCCCAGAGGCCGGAGGACAGTGTGCAGCTCTGCAGTGGTTGCCCAACCTTGATGCTCTTTGCTCTGATCTCCGCTCTGTCCTCACGCGTAGCTCTCGCTGGATGCCTGTGGCCCTGCGTCTTCGCTTGGCCTTCTGATGATGATACCACCCGATCTGCTATGGGCTCATCTTCACTCCGTCACACCTGCATCACCCTGTTCCCAAAGGAGGCCAGGTGCACACACCAGAGGTCAGGGCTGCAGTGTCATTTAGAGGGTAGAGGGGACACAGTCCACCTCTGCACAGGTGACCACTGGGCCTCACGGAAGGGTATTTCAGGGGGATAGAACGTGACCCCGAGCGTGCAGCCACGGGAAGCACCTGGGAGAAGCGGAGTGAAGGAGGAAAGGGGAAGGACAGTGAGTTTGTGACCTCCAGAGGCAACTGCTCATCTCTTTTGTTGATCCAGAAAGGGGCGTAGGCAGTTCTTAGGGGTCTGATGCCCTCACGGGTACACCCAGAAGCAAGAGGGAGGGCGGGAGCCTGGTCACTCTGTTCGTTCACAAATAGAGGAGAGAGGCCCATAGAGGACAAGGGACTGGGCTCTAGATGGAGTGCCCCACTGGCTGGTGCTGCCCTTTATGAGTGGCCTTCAGAACTGCTGGTCCCATCATGTTCCAGAAGGAGGCAAGACTGCACCCACCCCTTCTGGCCGTGGCCACGTGTGTCTCTAGTTTGGATCTGGAACATGCCTCAGGCCCACATGTTAAATGCTTGGTGGCCAACCTGTGGGAGGTGGTGGGTCCTTTAAGGGGTGGAGCCTGTGGTAGGAAGTGAGGTCATTGAGGGTGTGGTCTCAATGGGCATATTGAGACCACTGCTTCTTTCTTTCTCCCTGCTTCCTGGCTGCCATGAGATGAGTAGTGTGCCCCACATATGTGCCTGCCAGAGTGCCCTGCCTCTCCACAGACCAGAGCAGCAGAGCCAGCAGCCATGGACCAGAGCTCAGAAACTGTGAGCAAAATAGACCTGTTCCTTTGTTGATAATGGCAGGCTAATAATTGTTGTTTTGTCACAAGCATGGAAAGCTGCCTAACACATGCATGATAGGAGAGGACAGAGCCCTGCACTCCAGAGAGGCGTAAGCCGCTGACTCTACGAGTCAGCAGGACTCCTACCCAGCTCACTCAACAGTGCTGCTCAGAAGAGAGGGGCGCAGAAGAGCCCCTTGCTTCTGAGGAGGGAGACTCACCCTGGGGGCTTCTGGAGACAGGCCTTGGGGACAGACAATTCATTTGGGAGATGGTAAGGGGAAACAGGGTGAAACAAAAAAGCCAGATTGCTCATGCAGGCACCCTCTGTGAGCATCGAGCTCAGGCGTGATGTAGACGAGGAGTGGGGAGAGCTTCACCCCTGCCTTCCACGGGGACCACCTTGCAGGTGGACACCTAGTTCTCAGAACCTCAGAAGCCTCAGGCAGAGACATGGGAGTGCTCAGTGCTGGGGTGGGAACCTGAAAGTCTCTTAAATTGTCCACCACAGCCGCAGGTGATCTCAGTGGGATCACAGATAGTGCCGGGTGTGGGTGACTGGCTCCCCAGGGGTTGTGGGACGCATGCAGAGGAGAGGAGTAAAGCGGTCGTGTGGTTACCCTTAATGGGCAAGCAGTCCCTGCCTACAACAGGTCAGTAGCAGTGCTCAGGAGAGTTCACTGAGGTACGGGAGGCACAGGGCACCTGACTGTGGGCCAGTGACACTGGTTAGTGCCGGCAGCTGGGTACACACAAGAAACTGGCTCCAGGTGCTCATTAGATCATTAGTGCTTAGAACCAACCAATCCCGCTTCCTGACTGCTGCACTGATGTCAGCCCTGCTTCTGAGCTGAGGGCAATAAGCAGCTCCTGTGTCTCCAAAGTGTCCCCATGACAGAGCAGAGCGGGGTCCTCTGGAGCAGGGAGAGGCCTTCCTCTTGATGGCACTGGACTCCGAAGGCAGGGAAGGGGAGCTGGGCAAGAGCTCCTACACCAAGAAGTCCAGTTGGACCTTGAAGATGAGTTAACATTCGCCAGGAGAAGCTGAGGAGAGGGCGCACCTGGTGGGGGCAGCAGATGCAAAGGCGAGGGGGGCCTAAAGTCAGCCCCAACGCTGTCTCTTCCTCCAGCAGTGCGACCACAGTGATTTTTGCTTTTCCCACTCGGGAGCTCCATGCGGCAAGGGCCAGGCCTGGGCATTGCTGGGTCCATCCCCTGACCCAAGTCCAGACACATGGTGAGCTCTCCTTGATGTGGCATGAGAGGAGGCCTCTGCCTCCGGCAGCAGCCTGAGGCTGGGGCCCAAGGAGGAGCCTGTGTCTGCCCAGGCAGGCTGGGAATGGGGGTGGCCTCCAGATGCCTTGACAGGCTGTGCCAGCCTGGGCATCTCATGCTGTGGCCTGGTCTTTGTGGGCATGATGATGGTGGCTCTCACCTCATGGTCAATGCAGGACTTTGCTGTGAGAAAAGTGCTCAGCACCACGCCTGCTACTCTTCATCATGCAATCCTGAGACAGGAGAGAAGGCTCTGTGCTCCCCAAAGAACACTGATTATACAGCTGCCCCAAACACCTTGCAGCCAGCCAGGCCATATCGGGCACCTGTGTCCACTCTGGGAGCTGTTTGCCCCCCTGCAGCAGGCTCCCGTGCAGACCTATCCAGGTTACCCCATCCAGTGGCCCCTCTGGATGCTCCACCCCACTGTGGCCTCGTCAGTCAGGTCCCCAGAGGCTCCTTCACTACCCGTGGCCTAACAGGAGGTCTGACACTATGCATGAGTCCTGTTTTTTCCTTTGTAAGTAACCTTCCCACTCACAAGCTGCCACTGCTCCAGGGTGAGAACTATTGGCGTTTCCTGAGTTATGCATCACGTTGGAACTTGGGGCGCTGGGAGAACAGGCAGCTTGCTCACCGCCCTGGTAAGCGGCTGGGGGCCTGCTGGTGCGCAAGCTAAGCATCAGACATTGATCCATCTCTCCCCCTCCCCCATTAGCAAATGGGAGCCAGAGGTCTGAGCATCTCTTGGGAGGATGAACGTATGCAGTGTGGCAAGTAAGGGGGATTACCTTCTACCGTCTCTTTGAAGGCAAATAGTTTTATCACTGTTTTGCTCAGTTCTGATTAATGGTACTGCTATATTCAGTATTCTGTTTTTATAAGTTCGATATTTCCTTCCATTTTGCTCTACCCGACTGAAAGAAAAGCTAATGTGAACAGAACAGGATGTACTATTGTGCCTATTGCTGGTATCCTGCTAACCTGCTGTGAGGTTCTGTGCCAGTTTCACTGCACTGCCTCACATGGGTTTGTTCTGTCTTGTTCTGCTGTATTTTGCTACCTTCAAAAAAAAAAGTAGATAACAAAGTAACAAAATGCCTCCAAAAAACTCCCAACTCCACCAAACCTGATCCATGGAGCATGGATGAGGAGAAACTCAAAAACAAAGCAACAGAATAATATAAGGTGATTAAAAAGTAAATAACAACAACAAAACAGGTCAATGAGGTACCAAGCAACCTGAAACAGGATATAACTAAACAAATAATAGACATAAAAAGCAAAAAGAGGAAAAGTGCTCTAAAGGATGTAACTGCATTTATGTTTGAGTGTGTAGGATTGATAACCATGTTGCTAAGTTTTTATTGGATCATTGAACAGACCTGTTTGCAGCCTCACTGTTTGAATGTCCACTTTGTATGCTTTAATTTTGTAGCTTGAACAACTATGTCTAAGAAGACAATATGTAATTTATCAACTAGTGATTTCTTACTGTTTATTTTTTTCTGAAATTCTGTATTGTTTCTACCCCTTTTTCTGTTTTGCTTTTTTTTCTCTTTAAATAAAATTTTTTAAAAAGTGACCTTCCCACATCATTAGCAGTTCAGTCCATATGCTGGTCCCCCTTTTGCTGCTTTAAGTACTAATAAATCCTCTTCCTGATGGCATGTGCCAGCCTATTCACTTCTGTCTGAGTAGGGCAGGCCAAGCTGGTACACTGGGAGCTGGTGATGTCAAAGGCTGCTGGCACCAAAAACCAGCAGCAGCAGAGGGCTAGTGACACCAAAGGCCTCTAGTGCCAAATGCAGTCAGCTGTTGGTGCTGCTACCAGTGAAGCCAGCTAGCAACAGAGACCAATGGAAAGCAACAACGAATTGCTGACCATCCAGATTTCCTGAGACATGCAGGTGAGCTTCTTGCCCTGAGCAGTAAAGAGAGCTACTAACACTGTCAGAGGTGATGACCGCTAGCTTTCAAAGCCCAGGGCCATTGTCACAAAAAGAGCTACACTTCGCCCATTTGTGATTTCTATGCGAAATGAACAAGAACCCCTATCTGACTGCTAATGTCTTGGGAGCTGACACGGGAGCTTCCCTTTTAGTGGGCTCTGAAGAAGACAGTGGACAATGGTGCTGGTTGTCAGTGGGCACAGGAACCAGCCCATGACTGATTTCTGTCTTTCATGTAGCTAAGAACTCATGCTCGCTGATGACAAACCAATAAGCAAAATCTGAGGATTGCCAGGGGCAGTTACATTAAAATAGTACCAAAAGACCTAAGACTGCTTACACCAGTATGCCACATGCTCAGCCTGCTGTATCACTGGAAGAAAAGGCTTCATTTGTGTGCTCTTCTCCTTAGAAAATCCAAACTGCTCATCTCTCTGCAAAACTGCATTTTAGAAGGAAAATGATACACACCCAGACTTTTATTGGAATCAGAACACTTGATACACATCAGATGCTCCAGTGATCTGCAAACATATGAAACTTTAGCTGCTGCCCTGGCCAGATTCTTTCCCGAAGACCAGCTGAGTTGTGCCCCACTTTCCCACCCCAGATCTGCTCAGCACTGCACAACTCAGGTTGATTGTGTTATTCAAACTAGGAGCCCTGTCATGGGCTGCCTGGTGCCTTCTGGCCTTCTGCCTAATTTATATGGTAATGGAGGGTAAAGTACATGTTTTTATGGCAAGAGAGAGGTGTTTAATGATCTTGATAGGAGAAGCCTAGATGGATTACCCAGTGACAGGAACCTTTAATGAGAGAGCAGCAGAGGAGGATTCGACACATGCAGAGGAGAGAGTCACATTTGGAGGGAGGCAGAGGCCAGAGTGATGGAGACAGAGATCATGGGACACCAAGGATGGCCTGTGGCCCCCCCAGAGCTAGAAGAGGCAAGCTGCAGCCTGGCATATCTCTGCTGGCCTCTTGATTTTTGATTTCTGCACCCCAGAAATGTGAGAGAAGAAAAGTCTGTTGTTTTAAAGTCACCTGTTCACCTAATTTGTTTCAGCAGCCACAGAAAACCAGCACAAGCCTCCCCACTTGGAGCGCTGACATACATCTCTGCACCAAGCAGGGCCAGGCAGCAGTAGAAGCTCCTGCTGGTCTCTGCCTGCAGGGATCAGCATCCTGTCCTGTTGCATCCACTTAGTAATCTGTGGGGCAAGGACTGCAGGCCGTGCTTACTCTGTACCCCAGGGTGGCCTGAGTATTCAGGGTCACATTGTGCGCCTTTATCTCTGAATCTCTTGGGCTCAGGCCACCACGGGGTGAGTTCAGGTCTCAGCTGTGTCACTGACCTTGTTGGTGTGACCTCGGTCTCTGAGGCTCTGTTGATAGCTGATGGGGGCGGGGTGCAGTGGGATCCCGGCCTGTAGGATTGTCAGAAAGATTCAGGGATTTAGCTCAGCAGCATAAGCACCTGCCTGTCAAATGCAAGGCTGTGAGTTTGATTTCCGGTAACAACAACAACAAAAAGGTTCAGGACATGTAAAGCACTTAAGGTGTTGCTGGGCACATAAGCAAAGCTCAGCACATCTTTGCTCTCATTAATAACTATAGAAAGAAGGAAATGGGTGATTTTATTAATAGCAGAATGAAGTCTGGATTAAGTACTACAAAGTTGAACTTTGTGGGAGGGTATGTATTTTTTGAGGCAGGGTCTCCCTATGCAGTTCAGAGTTCAGGCTGGCCCTAAACTCACTTTGTAGCCTGAGTGGCTCTGAACTGGCAGCAGACCTCACGCCTCAGCCTCCCAAGTGCTAGGGTTGCAGGCATGCACTACCAGGCCCAGCTTTTGTTTTTTAAAATATGTCTTTATTTTATGATTGTGCACTATTCAAATACATAATCAGAAACACCAGTGCTGCAGTGGTCATTGCATTATGTCTAGTAGGTTCCTGCTCCCAGATTTACAAATATTAATTCTCTGGTATATTCGTTCCTGAGTTCTCACTGTGTTCTTGTGGCATACCTTCTTTGTATGATTTGTAGGTAGCCCAGAAAGGGATGCTCTGTATGTGCCTTGTCTTTTTCTTGATGAGTTTTACCAGAAAATTATCAACTTAATAAGCTTATTCAAATCATAAACTTTTCACTTTGTTGATTCTACTGCATGTTTATTTTCTATTATAGTAATTGCTACTCTTGCCTCCATTATTTCCTCCCCTTTACATTATTTTTGAGTATTTTTCTGTCATTTATCTAATTGCTATCTGAATATTTGCCCCCCCCTTCCCCAAATTCATGAGCTGAAATCTAATCCCTAGAAGGTGGGAACTTCATGAAGTGATGAGGTCATGAGATGGTGCCCTCAGAAACAGGATTAGTGCCCTTGTAGAAGGGATTCCAATGGACCCCATGCACCTGCCACCCTGTGAGGTAGCCACAAGATGGTGGCTGGACATGAACCATGGAGTAAACCCTGAACACTGAGTGTGCTGAGCCTTGATCTTGCTCTCATCAGTTTCCAGAACCCTGAGCGATGCACTCCTGCTGTGGACAGGCCTCCCAGTGGGTGATACTCTGCTATAGCAGCCCAAACATGCTAAGCTGCTACTTTATCTAGGTGAACTGTGGTGTGAAACAAGCTGTCTCCAAATAATTTCTGAGACAGAGATTTGGATACACAAAGTATCTGCAGGGTCAGTGCATGTGAAAGAGGGAAGAAGGCGGGTCTGGGAAGGGAGAGAAGTTGAATCACAATCTCTTTACAGAAAATGCCTCTGGAGACCGCAAGGCCAGAGCGCTGGAGGTGGGTCCACGTGTCTGTGCGCCCTTACATTCTGCACTTGCACACGGAGCACCCATTAGGCTCCATGGCCCAGAGCTCTTGCCTGTCTGACTCACAAACCTGCCAGGTTTCCCTGCCCTAAATCAGCCCAGCTCCAGATCCTGGACAACTGGTACCCAAAGGTCACATGCTGGAGGCTTGGCTGCCAGCCAGTGGAGCTATGGGGAGGTGGTGGAACCTTCCCAAGATGGACCACAGTGGGTGATAGTTAGGTCACTGAGGGGAAAGTGCGAACTCTTCCTGTCTTTATGTTTCCTTTGCCACACACTCCCGCCATGATAAGCCACCTCACCACAAACTCAGAAGCAACAGGGCCAACTGACCATGGACTAAAACCTCCAAACTGTGAGCCAAAATCCTCCTTTCCTCTTCTTAAGTTGAAGAGCTCAGGTATCAGGTATCTGGTGGCAGTGGCAAGCTGGCTGACACATGGTGAGCCCCCCTCCGCTCAGGAAGTATAAGCAATAAAACGCTTTCAAGGCCTATGCCTCTGCCTGTTGCCCAGTTGCCCCCATAACTTAAAACCGTGGAGGTACAATTGTGGGGGGGTGGCCCTTCATTCCCGCCATCTTGTGGCTGGATGTGGGTGGCCTCCTCGAAGGGGATGTGGCCCGAGCAAGGTGGCTCTCCTGAGTCAAGGGCAGTGTCCCCAAGGAGGTACAGCTGGAGCCATCAGCTGCCTACATCTCCAGCCAGGGGACAGTGGGGGTTCGGGCGCCTTTCCTGAAGGTGGGGGCCTGGCAGTGAGCATCCGCTGCAGGTGTGAAGGTTTCTGTCCCCTCCTTTTCTCCAATGGATGCGCTTGGTGTGGATCTCAGCGTGCACCTTTTGGTGCATCACATGGGTTTTGTTGCTCTTTTGCATTACCTCTTGGATTTTCTACACTCCACTAAGGTTTTTTTTGACATTTCACAGCACAGTTGCTTCATTTTCAGAAATCTGCGAACGTTCCTGTTACCTTCCCCTCAGAGCCCCTTGCAGTCCTTCCCCTGAGTTTCTCACCTGCTTGTGCTAGGCATAGGGTTTAGTCAGCTGACCGGAGGACTAAACCCAGGTGTTGCTTCCCAAGCATTCAGGCGACCACCCCTGTGCAGCTCCACTCAGGGGCAGGAGGTGAGGGTGGCGTGGGTCCCTCGGGTTAAACCTGCACTGCCCACTTCCCCTCGCAGACCAGTGTGCAGCTTAGTGTGGAGCCTGCGATAGCCCAAGGCGCCAGGTGCTACCTCAGCTAAACAGAGAAGCAACTCTGGGCCCCGAGCAGCGACATGAATACGCCGTCTCCTGGAATGATTCCCCTTCCGGGCCTGTGATTTTCTCTTTCTTATTGTTCTAAACTGGCATTAGTACCTGTTTGCCGTACGTAATGTTTACATGCCGAGAGGGGTTGGTTCAGGCACACAGCACATCTCTACCCCTTTGCCATTCCCTTCCCCTCCTCTCCCTCCCTGGTGGTCCCCTTCCTATTTGTTATTTAAGGTCTTGAGGGAGTAGATGTAATACAGGACACATAATTTATAGCACTACTTTATAACATTCACCCCAAAAGTTAAATGTGATGATTGAAAAAGATGTGACATACTAGAGACCCAAAGAATGCAGCTGAGGACCTGGATCCCACGGCAATGTCCTGCACGAGTCCAGCTGAAGACCTGGAGCCTGTGGCAATGCCCTCCGTGAGTCCAGCTGGAGGCCCAGAGCCCACGACAATGCTTCATGCAAGTGTGTATCAAGGATCTGCCCTGGGAAGGCCCAAAGGTCAGCGGTGGAAGCTAGAAAGTCTGCACCAGCAGGATGAAGGGTCTGTGCCAGCAGGCTGAGGGGTCTGCACTGGAGCCAGGGAGTAATGCTCAAGGTAAGGGCCAGAGCTCCCCTCAACAGAACCACAGCCATCCTCAGCAATAGGGAGGACCCGAGCTCCTCAGATGATAAGTGTGTATCAGGAAAACCAGTGTGACAACTTTTCCAGGAGAATCAACAACGCACTGTCTTCCCTCCTGTTCTCTTTATATGCTGTTGGCAGCAATCCCCAGGCGGGCCCTCCACACCCAGCACCATGCTGACTCAGTTCAGCTGGGTGCTACACGCTGATCATTAGTCAGTTCACCATACCATTTGAGAAAGATCTGTGTCCCTACATCCTATTATCTACTTTTGATTTTGCTCTTTATACTTTGGGGTTCTGAAATAAGAGAAATCATGCAATATTTAGGCTTATAGCCTGATTGATTTCACTTGACATTATGGTCTCGAGGTGCATCC
Source organism: Hydrochoerus hydrochaeris (assembly GCA_004027455.1). NCBI lineage: Eukaryota > Metazoa > Chordata > Mammalia > Rodentia > Hydrochaeridae > Hydrochoerus > Hydrochoerus hydrochaeris. Next base: position 20,566 of record PVLA01012820.1, on the reverse strand, counting down.
ATTTTCCTTCAAACGACTCAAGTTTATCTTTCTTTACAGCAGAGCAGTGCTCTATTGTATGCAAATACCATACTTTATCCATTTACCTACTGATGGACATGTAGGCTGCCTTTCAAGATTTGGCTGATATGAATTATGCTCATGTAAACATGGGTATGCATGGGTCACTTTACTATGATGTCTTTAACTCGTGGGAAGATACCTAGGAGGGGAATAGCCCTGTGAAATGAGTTCTAGTTTTAGTTTTTTTGAGGAATCACCATACTGATTTCCATAGTAGTTGTGCTAATTTACATTCCTGCCAACAGTGCAGAGGGGTTTCTTTTCCCCCACAGTCTTGTCAACATTTGTTGTTAAGTGATGTCGTTACGAAGGCCATTATTTTCTGGGGCAAGATGGCATCTCAGAGTTGTCGGAATTTGTATTCTTCTAGTGGCCAGCAATGCTGAGCATTTCTTCATGTGTTTATTGGCCATCTATACTTCCTGCTCTGTGACTTTCTAATACTGACTGATGGTGCGGCATTGAATGCTTCCTGTGTGCTGGGCACTACCTCCTGCTGTACAGACCAAACCAGGCCTCGCCACAGCACTGTAGGACAAGCGCTGCTGTTCAGCCCACGTGCAGGCCAGGAATCCGGAGCACAAAGCGTCTGAGTAACTTTCCTAAGGCTGCACAACAATAACTGCCAAAGCTGGGGTTTGAACCTGAGAAATCTCTGCCGAGAAGCCACACCTTTGGCTACCGTGCTTTATCGCCTCCAGGCAAGTCAAAGATGTTGCAAGTTATATATTTTCATTTCTGTGAAAATTCACATAGTGCCTCAAAAATATTATTTTCTTTTTCATCCTGTTTCCCATGGAGTTTGCTCCAAAACAGAATTCCCTTTAGGGCCATTTAATTTGGAATCAAGTATTTTATTGGTCAAACATCCAGTTTATTAACATTTCATCTTATGAAAGTTCAGTATAATTGCACTGGTTTACATTTTCTCACAAAATTATTTTCACAGAAAAAAGAAAAAAGAAACCACTAGCAGAACTTCTCTGCTTGAAAGCAGGAGCTAAAGTCCAACCGTTTCTCTTGGAAAACTCTCTTCAGCTCCTTAACCTGGGAGGGGTGCTTCGAAGAGCCCAGCAGGGTCCTCGTCCTAGTGCAATTTAGAGCCCCACGGGGTGTCCAGGGAGCTCTCTGACATTCCAGTCCTCGGAGTCGGTCTCGGAGTTGGTGGAACTGCTGCTGCTGCGGGGATTCGAGCTGGCTCGTGGTCACCTGCTGACGCCTGGCCGAGAAGTCGAGGATCCCAGGAGCTGTGCGTTGTCCAGTGTTCTCTGACTAATTAGCAGCTGCCCTGAACTGGGCTTCCTGGGTTTTTGCGCAATTACCTTCCTCACTAGTCCATCCAAGAGAAGAGAAACTGAAAAATAAAATAAAGCAGGCTTTGGCTTGATTTTGTCTTCAAGAAAATGGTGGGATGGAGTCGTTAAAAGCTTCGGTTCTCCAAAACTCATAAAACAAAAATGACGTAGGGGAACAAATGCAAGAGAGGACTATAAACAGAGCCATCCAGAAGCCGCACTGGAGAGGTGACAGGCATCAGGCCTCTGTCACTGGTCAGCTTCCAAAGTCCCTAGTTTGCATAAAGGACAACTCGGAGTACTTAGCATGCCCTTCAAGGCTGCTGGCAAGTCCATAAACACTTCAAAAAGGCAGTGTGGCCATTTATTAAGAAGTTCTCAATGGTCTGTAATCCTAGCTCAAAGGAAATTAATGTTCTCTTAAACAATTCCAGGTTTCTTGGTCCAAGCCAGAGGCCTGCAGTCGTGGAGAGATATTTCTGGTGTATTAAAGATTTGTATATGGAAAGAAGGCAGGAGGCCAAGTCCGATTGTCCTTGAAGACTGGAATGGAACAGAATAGCTACAGCTTTCCACGCACTCATGAGGGATGCTGCACGTGAGGCGAGGGGAGGGGGCTCCTGTCGTGTGGATCTGGCCTGTGACTCCCCTCTGAAGCCTTGTCATCCAGATGAATTCCAGAATCAGTCGCTAGGCGACACGGTGGGCAGAGCACCAAGCCCCGGACTGAATCTCTGCTTTCCACTCACCTTGTCCCAGCCAGTATTTCTCTACCTGGAACTCAGATGTAGCGATGCAGACAGCACCGCAGAACTGTGAGAAGACATTCACAACATTTGTGGGGAAAAAAAAAGCTATAGCGTAAGTCACTTTCCATTGCTGGGACTTTCCCCTTCCCTTCTGCCATACCCAAGACACACGACTTGGAGAAGAGAGGTTTACCCTGGCCACAGCCAGTGGACCCCAAGGCAGGACACATGGCAGAGGGACGCGGGGAGGGAGCGCTGCTCATGGCATGGCAGACGTGGAGAAAGCAAGAGGAACCAAGGAGGGAAACACCCTTCCAGCTCACACCCTCAGTGACTGGACTCTGCCTCCTAACAGCTGCGGTGCTCCACACGGCAGTCGCCTTCTGCAGGCCCTGCCTCTGCGTGCCCGAGGCTGTGGGGGACACTCCTGGACACCAAGTCCTCATCCTCACAGACTGCTCTCGGTGTTTCCTAGGGGCCAGCTCTGTCTCCACAGCGCTGCATCCACAGGATCCACATTCTACGGCAAGAGATGTGTATCCCTGTGTGGAGGCAGAATCTGAAAATGTTAAAAATAACAGAGTGCAGGTCTGCCGATGGGGAAAGACAGAGCCATGGAAAGCTTTTTGCCAACAGGATGATGTGTTGAATTGGTTGCTTAAGACTAATTTCACAGGATTGAGCTCAGTGGAAGACGAGAAAGACCAAAGCTGAGAGATGAGCTTAGAGAGCATGATAAATGCCCAGGGAGAAGGCAGGAGGGCAAACCGCCCTGCGTCTGAGGAACCTGGAAGGTGAAATGCGGACACAAAGGAAGGAAAATAGAACTCGAGAAACACAGGCTAGCAAAGAAAGAGGAATGTTATTGTACTCGTGAAATAAAAACAGGCTGCTATTAGAAAGAAGCACTTTTCTCCCCTTCCCCTCATGCCAAAATTTTTCTTGGAATTTAAAAATATAGTAACAGAAATTAGAAATTTAAAGATACGCAAGATATTTCTGTTATTTGATTTTGAATATCCTGTAATACTTTCATTCCTGTGAATAGTTTTTATACTATTTTGTTATGTTTGATGTTATTGTGTGTGAAGCTACGCTCAACTATTTCGAAGAAAGACATTATGGTAGCTACTGTTAATATCCCGTTGTCTTGTTGTGAAGTGCTGTGTTGCTTGCATTGTTCTGCTCTTATTTGCTTTGTTCTGTCCTCTTTTGTTTTATTCTCTTTAAAATAAAAAATTTTTAAGATAAAGATTTGGAATATGAATGTAAGGGAACACTCCAGGAAGTAGAGAGAGGAAAATAGCAAAGAATAAAGGGAAAAAGGAGAAAAGATAAAAAATAAGAGCTCTTTCCATGTAGTTCAATATGGGAATAACAGAAATTATCAACGTTCAGAATATGAATAAGAGGAATCAAAGACGAGAGAAAATCTATGAAGAAAAATATTCAAAAATGTTTTCCAGAAGGAAAGGAGATTTCAGGCCGAAAGAGCCCAAGTGTCGAGCACCTGTCCAGGACAAGACGTTGCCCTGTGATTCCAGAACACTGGAGACAAGAGGTGACCCTGGGTCTTCCAGAGAGAAAGTAGATCATACACGAGGACCACGAATCTAAGAGCACAGGGGTCTCCAGTGTCACCTCCATCACCTAGAAGGCCGTGGGGCAGTGCTGTGAGGTGCAGGACACTCACCTGTCAGCCAGGAGCCCACGCCAGGATTGAGCGTGGACAAGCAGGGTCTCAGATACCCACCTCCCGGGAACTTCTCATCAGAAAGCTCCAAGAGATGTACGGTTTTTTAAAAAGGGATAAACCGAGAAAGAGAAAGACGTGCCTTACCAGGAAACGGGATGGGCCGGGCATGGCGGGGCACACCTGGGACCCCAGCATGTGGGAGACCAAGGGAAGAGGAGTGCCATGAGTCTGAGGCCAGCTCCAAAAACCAGAACAAAAACAAAAAATCAGGGCCGGGGATTTAGCTCAGTGACATAAGCGCCTGCTTTGCAAGTGTGAGGTTGTGAGTTCGATCCCTGGTACAAAAAAAAAAAAAAAAAAAAAACCCACAAACAAACAAAACAGGACAGACAGCAGGGAAAAGACTTCAGAGCCCTTCAGGCTGTTGAAGGAGAGCCTTCAGCATAGCTCTGCGTCCTCCTCCTGTGTAAAAGCCTTGGTCTCTGGCGTGTGGCACCCTGGGAGGTGATGGAAGCTCTAAGAGGTCAGGCCTTGTCTGGGGCTCTGGGTCACTCAGGTGTGACCTTGAAGAGGATTGTGGGAGCCTGGTCTGTTCCTCTCTCCTGCTTCTGGGCCCGTCTGGCTGTGCCTCACACATCAAGGCAGCCTTGATGAGCTACCTCCCCACAAGCCCAGAGCACACGGAGCCAATTCACCATGGACCGAACCTTCCAAATGTGTAAGCCAAAGGAAACCTTTGTCTTTCTAAGTTGATCATCCCGAGTGTTTGCTGCGGTGGTGGGAAGCCAACAAAGACAGTCACCCACCCTGGATGGAGTCGGAAACTTCCAGGAGAGGCACCTTCAGGAACAGAAACACCTCGGCTCACATACATACGATCACAGTCCCGGAAGGGCAGAGGAGCACCTGTGAGGCAGAAATGTCAGCACGGCTGGGAGGATGCAGGGAGGGTGCCGGGAGAGGAGTGAGGCAGACACTAACCTGGAGAAGGCTAAATGGGTCACTCTGAGCAGCAACATGAAAGTCTCCACAAAGAAATCGGGCTCAAGACCTGGAAGCTGTGATCTCTGGGGACAGAGACAGCAAGGGCAGGCTGAGAAGCTGGTTTTCATGGCAAACTTCGGAAACTTTAAGTTGGACCCATGCAACATTTTGATGAAAATGCAAGTTTAGGAAGGAAGGGAAATACAATTACATTTCACAGTCCTACAACAACTCACCTGAAACCTGAGTTTCAGGTGAAAACTCAGGACTAGAAATAAAACTTTTGGAATCTTGCTAAAGAGCCCTTCATTAGATTCAGGATCAGGACACTCGTCCAGCACTGCGCTGGACCCTCTGTGTGGCCTGGGACAAGTCCCATTGTTCCGCATCCCGCTGCCTCACCCCCGGCCAGCTGGAGCTGCAGCAGAGCCTTGGAGGGCCCATCAGTGCCTGTGTCCTGTGTGTGGGGAGCCCAGGTTATGAGGCCAGTCGAGGTCAGGGTCCCCAGAGTGCCACAGTCCTAGAGGACAAATGACCCAGCAGCCTGTGGTGCATTTGTCCCAAGGACTCAGCCCGTCTAGTGGGTCTGCGCTGGTTCACAGCAAAAGGACAATGGGATAGCGGATGTAGAGTTGGAGGCTGCCCTCCCCTAAGGCTGACTGCCCCTCTGCCCCCTGGCTGCTTAGGAGTTTCCTGCCCCCTTGTGCCCGTCTGCCTGCACAGTGTCCCCAAGGCCTTCCCTGCAGCCCTTCCCAGGTGCGTCCAGGCTGGGTCCATCGCACTGGCCATGTGCACTGGTACTTCCTGTTACAAGTTTCCCCCACAGTTGACTTTGCTGGAGACTCATAGCTACAGAGTCACCTTCCAGAGCTAAAGACCCTCACCAAGCAGAGCCTGGGTCCCGAGCACTGTGGGACTCCACCCTGCACCTGAGATGCCCTCACCCTGGCACAGGACACAGATGCTGGGAAATGCCTTGAGACAAACCAAAACAAAATGCCATGCTTCCACTGCAGGTGATTTACTGAGAATCACATCAGTTTTAGGGTGGCAGAGGATTTAAGTGCCTGTAGACTTGGCCAGGGCGCTGAAAATTTAGATCACAGAGGATCCCACCGCCACTGCGGAGAGGAAGCTGCTGAATGGGGACCAGGCAGCCAGGAATCTGCCTCCAGCAGGGCCCCAGCAGTGCTGGAAAGCACGGACCCGGAAGCTTTCACCTGGCCAAGGACTCTTCCTCCTGTCTGCTGGAGTCTTCTAGAAATAGCGTTTGCACTGCGAGTGGGAAAATCGGCCCCATCCCAGAATCCTTTCCTCTCTGCCTCCCACCTTCTCCTTTAAAATATATCCATAAAACCCAATAAAATAAATGAGAACTAAAGAAGTCCGAGTTTAATATTCAGAGGACGTAATTCAAGTGTGGCCAGTTGGACAACTTCCCCACTAATCAGAAGAATAAGGCTCTCTGCTTGTTTTCTTTGTAGAAAATAAAGTTAATCCCATGGTTAGGGAAGGCACACGGAAGTGTGGACAGACCCTGGGTTCCCGCCTGTCTTAAGAGAGGGCTCAGGACCAAGCGTGCGGCGACCTGCCTCGGGCCTCCGTGAGAATTCACATTTCCAGACCTCTGGGTCTCCGTCGGGAGTTTTTCAAAGCAGCTCCCTTAGCCTCTGTCCATGTCCCGGGGACCCTGTGCTCAGAAGTCCCTTCGAGCCCTGAGCTTCTAGGACAAGCCCATCATTCTGGTCATGCACAGGACTCAGTCCCAAGCTGGTGTCAGAATTAACAGAACAGCGTTCCAGAGAGAAAGGGAAAAGGGAGATGGGAATGGTGGCACATGCCTGCAATCCCAGCCACCCAGGAGGCTGAGGCAGGAGGGTCACCACTTCAAAGCCAGCCTGGGCAAATTAGGGCTTCAAAGTAAGAGATGAAAAGGACCGGGGATGTAGCTGGGTGCCGGGTTCCTGGATTCAACCCCAAGTACCAGCAGAAGGAAGCAAAGAAAGAGGGAGGGAAAGGTAAGATGAGGAAAAAGTGCCGTTTCTAAAGATTCATCATTCCTGCCACTTTCCCTGGAGCTTTCTCTTTGTGAGGTTACAGTCCCAATGTATCCCCTGAGGCAATAAGGGACCACACGCTATGTCACCTGTGCTCTGTGAGCTTTGTTGGCCCCTCTAGACAACTCCATAGGTCCGCCACCCACCGGCTGTCAGGAGGTGACCCTTGTAGGCACGGGTCAAGTCCCTGTGACGTCAGGCTCCCAGCTGGATTCACAGATAACAGGAAGTGGCAGCAAAAGACACAGAGGAGAGGAGAAGGGAGCCCCCCACTTCCCCACTGCTCACCTGGGGGCGAAATCCGCGCGTCTCTGTGGAAGGACATGGCTCATGCCAAGCGGTCCCATTACGGTTTGGATCTAAAATGTGCCTCCAAGGTACCAAGTGCCTGGAAGGTACAGGATCATGAGGACGTGGTGGGCTCATGCAGTGATGAATTCATAGCTGAATGTGCTACGGCAGGTCGATCGTGACCTGGTCCCCGGCTCTGGTCCCCAGCTTCTCCCTCCTCCCTCTGTGTCTTGGTTGCCCTGAGATGAGAAACTCCCCTCCTCTGTACCCTTATGCCCTACCACTTCGTCCTTGGAGCCAAGCAGTCATGAACTGAGCCCTCTGAAACCTGCGGTGGGTTAAACGTTGGCCTCTTTCCTGCTCTGTCCTCCTGTGACCTTCCTGTGACCTATCACCATGTGCCACACTTGTGACTTCACCTAAACCCAGTCATCTCCTGCCACTGTGTGAATCTGGACCGGCCCCAAAGGCTGCAAGTTGAAGACTCGGTCCCCAGCCCGTGGTAATCCCAGGTGGCCCCTTTAAGAAGTGGGGCCTTGGAGAGACGGGGCCTAGTGCAAGGAGGCTAAGCCATTGGGACGGGTCCTCAGAGGGGATACTGACATTGTTACAATAACCAAAATAAATCTCTCCTTTAAATTCCAGGTGCTGTGTATTTTGTCCCAGGGACAGGAAAGTAACTGGTATAGGCCTCTGGCAGAGCTTTATCCATCAGCCTTAGGAGAGAAGATGAACAGTTCCAGAGACGGAGGAGTGAGCGACCAAATATCGTACCCAAAGTCAGGCTTCCATGACCCAGCTAGAAACAAACACCCAGGAGTGTGCTCTGCTGGTCCCCTAGGTGATGCTGGCACTAATAAACTTGACATCCAGCTCACTGTCACTTTTGTCTCTGATCCAGGAGCCTCAAGTAGAGGCTCAGCCACTGCAGAGCTGGACAGAGATGAATTCATAATGGAGGTAGAAAGCCAAAAGCCCAGGCTGCAGGCTCTCCACCAGCCCCTGAGAGCCCTCTACCTACTTACCAGATGCAGCACAAATCAAATCCCTCCAGCCTTTGCCAGCTCTCTACATTCAACAGATGCGATGAGGGTGACGTGTTAGTACGTGTAGCAGACACAGCTTTTACATGAAGCATCCCCTTCTGGGTACCATCAGCAAGGAAGGCCAGTATCACAGTACCCTGGGATATTTCAGCTTTATTCTGTTCTCAGCTCCAGAGTCCTCTTTCTTCCTGATGCTTTCAAAAGCACTCACTTCTTTCACCTTCCGTTGAAGAATTTAGGCTTCTGATGAAAAAAGAAAACAGTGAGTCAAAACTTTTCCTGGTGACGTAGCTGCATACTACCCCGACGTGACGAGGGTTTTGCAGGTGAGTGCGCTTTTCCACGTGTACTCTTTAAACGTGTGTGGTGTGCTGCATGCCACGTACAGCTCAGTAAAACCGATAATCAGGGAGGCAACTTCTGCTTTCAGATTTACATGGCCATCTCCAAAAGCAGCAGAGGGCGAGCAAAATCTGTGTATAAGCTGTTATAGCCCAAGTTTCCCAAAACAGAGTGGTTCCAGGGAGATGGAAGCAGACAGAGGAAAGGGGGTGGCCCAGGGGCCTGGGATCTCTGCCTCACAAGGCCTCTCAGGATCCTGGGTTCCTCCTGTCCTGTTGTGCGATGCCTCATGACAAAAGTCAAGCATCCATGGCTCTCCATGATCACACTGCAACCTGAAACCAGGGGAAAGAACAGGACTGGAGAGAACCAGTCTCCCCTGGGAAGCAGCGCAGCATGGGACACTGTCACCTTCCGTTGGTGGGAGCAGTCACGTGGTCGTGCCTAGCTGAAAGGCAAGCTGGGAAGGACAGTCTCTGGCTATCCAAACCAGGGAGCGCATGAGTCACTTTCCTTGTTCCTGATACAATACCCAATACCCAGGGCTTACAGGAGGGAAAGTTTATTTTCACTCACATTTCAGTTCACAGCCCCCTGGCTCCAAGGCAGGACAGCATGGCAGAGTGCGTGGCAGAAGAGGGTTGCTCTTGGCATGGCAGCAGGGAAGCAGAGAGGAATTCAGGGAGGGGCTGGAGAGGGAGCGAAACCCTTCCAGGCCACTCCCCTAGTAAGCCCCCTAGCTGACCAGACTCCTCTTTCTAACAGCAACTCAGCTGTAAACCTGTATAATCCAGTCACCTTCCAAAAGCCCCACCTTTTGGGGAAGCGCATGTACCTCCTGAGGACCATCTAGATCTACAGCACTGCAGTCTGTTTGGGTTTCTAAAAGGAGGGGACATATTCTTGAGGACAGTGAGCCATCTCTACTGTAATGTGCACAAGACCGAGGCAACAGAATACATCTCATCAATTCGTCCACTGTGTAGCCAATTGCATTTCCCCCAGAACTTACTTTACGATGATTCATGGTGTATCACATTTTCCTGGGGCCACTGTAAGAAAGTAGCCTATGCTAGAGGAATTAAACAATGGAAAAGCATTTTCTTTCAGTTCAGGAGCCTGAGAGTCTGAAATTGGTGTTGATTTCCTGTGAGAATGTGAGGAGAAGGTGCCCCAGGGCTCTCTCCAGCCCCGGGTGGCCCCGGGGGGCCCTCAGCTCTACATAGCCATCTTTTCCCTGTGTCTTGGTATGTGTCTGGTCTCCCCATGTGGCATATCTTCTTATAAAATAAGGACAACAGTCATCAGATTTTGGATTCAACCTATTCTACGATGACTTGGTCTTAACTCATCACATCTGCAACGAATCTACTCCTCAAATTGCTTTCTGAGATATTCAGAGCTAGAATTTCAACACAAGGTTTTGAGAGACAGCAAGTGGGAAAAGAGCTGAACACGAAGTCAGGAAACCTGTGTGCACACCCCAGCTCTGCCACTGTCCTGCTGGGGACAGCAAGACAATCATGTGCCCTCTGAGCTCGCTGACCTCACTGTCAGGATGACATGAGCCCCTGTCCTCACAGGGCCAAGGTGAGCACGGAGCAGGCAGGGCTGCAAAGTGCTGAGCTGGCTGTGAAGGCCTGGTGTGTCCCTCACTAGCCAGCCCCAACCTCCCCTGCCCCAAGCCAGCTGCAGAGGAAGAGGGGCTGTGGCAGGACTGTCCTCCCGCCTGGACGCGCTCTTTTTCAAATTAAAGCTGGTGGAGGGTTCTCCACACTATTCAAGTCAGAAGGGGCCTCTCCGAGAGAAACTACCACAGGCAAAATACCTTCAGCTCCTTAAAGGGGGAAAACCCTTTTGGTCCACAGATGGGTAATTGTATTCACTGTTTCCAAATGTCAAAATGCCAGCCCGGGCCAGCTTTCCACTGAGATCAAACGGGCTCCCTGGGCCTCCTTTCTACTGATGTGGATGTGTGTTTAGCCACGGTGGAAAGGGCTGACTCTGAGCAGAGCGGGCCCTGCAGCCTGCGCCATGCACACAGCGGAGGAAAGACAGGACTGCAGCCTTCTTCTTGGTCTGAGGCCGGGGAGTCAGACCCAAGCCTGGGAACACCTTTTGAGCCGCCAAAAGCCGCAGCTGATGCTATCTGATCTTGAGAAAACAAAAGCTAGAAAAGGTCGTGAAAATAACAGGGCGAGCCAGGTCGTGCAGGCTACAGTCTTAATGTTGAGATCAAAATCCAGACTCAGAGCACAAGCTGATATTTCCCGCTGGTGGTTTTGGGAATGAAATCAGCAGCACTCCTGGGAAGTGCGGAAGCTGTCAGGAACGGCCCGGGAATGCACTACCAGATCCCTAAGCAGTGATTTATCCTAAGCAGAGAATCAGACAAATCTAGAGGTCAAGGGTCGCTGTTGGGCCACTGAGCGTGATCACGAGGAACAGAAAAAAACCCAGCATCCTGCGACAGCCTGCCTTCTGCCCTCTCCAGCCCCATGGGGGGCTCAGAGCCAATATCAGCTCATGCACAAAGCCCCCAACAGCTCCAGCAGGTCCAGGATGTCACCTCCTCTGTCCCTACCCCTCGCACACTTTTGCTGCAGCCACTGCTTAAATATGATTCCTTGTTCAGCAGTGTTTCCCTTTTACCTGCCCCAGGGTGGGTGCGGCCCAGCGGCCCAGCCCACCACGTCATCCTTCCAGAATCTCCCCATGGCTACCTAACAGCAGCATCTGTCTTCCCCTGTGCTAGGAGGACCTTGAAGCCCAGACATTACCCTAAAAGGGCAGGCTTTCATCATGGAGCTGTATTTGTTTTAAAAATTAAGTTAGTAACCTAGCCATTAGTCAGCTTTATATTACTACAACACAATACCTAAGCCAATTAGCTTTATAAAGATGAAGGCTTTCTTTAGCTCCTGGTGGGGAGGCTCAGAGTCCAAGAGCTGCGTTTGTGCTCTGATGCAAGCAGAAGTTAGCCATAACAGAAGCCAGTGCCAGAGCAAGTGGTCCCTTTCTAAGCAGAGCAGAGAGAGGACATCAGGGCCCTGGAAAGCTCTCGGAAGCCTTGCCCCCAGTGACCCAAGGTCTGGACCCGAGTCCCTGTCTTTTGAAGACTCATAGCACCTTTCAGCACCCCCAGCCCAGGGGCCAAGCCTCCAACAGAATGGAGTCTGGGAGGACATTAGCCGCATCCCAAGTGCATCAGCTGGCGGGGGGTGTGGGGGGGTGGCGGAGGCCTGGGAGATGCCCCTGCGGAGTCTCCCCAGAACTGCATCCCCTACACACAGCGTAGAGGGCGCCGAGCTCATGGTCACAGTTACAGAAAGGCAGGATGAGCTCACGGTCACAGTTACAGAAAGGCAGGATGAGTCAGATGCAAACAGCTGTGAACCACGACCCGTCGTGTCCCTTCGCTCCTCACCAGGTCGCAGACAGCGCCCGGTCTGAGCCACCACCCTCTACCCAGATCACTGCTTTTGCCCTTGTCCTCAGCCCGGAGCATGGCCAGCCGTGGAGGCCAGAGAGACCAGTTACAGTATAACCTGTGCTTACAGCCCCACCCCTACCCTGTCGGCTTCTGCCTCTTGCAGCGTGGAAGCCCGAAGCCTTCACAGCGCCCGGCCCCTCGGGGCCTCTGGGCCTGGCCTTTTACATGCTCTTCCTTTCGCGGCAAGCCCAAGACCACCCTGTGTCCCCCAAACATGCAGAGGCTCCCCACATGTATATTTTACCCATTCTCCTTGTTTGCCGTCTTTTTCTCTACTGTAAACTCAACACAGAGATTTGTCTGTTTGGCTCCTCGGTCTCTGGTACCTTCAACAGCACCTCGCATGTACCAGATGTTCAATAAATGATTGAAAATAAAACAAACCACTGCAGAATCTTAATAAAAAAATAAACTGAAGCCTGGCACAGTAATGCATATATGTAATTCTAGCATTGTAGGAGGCTGAGGCAGGAGGATAACACATTTGAGCCCAGCCTGAGCAAATTAATGAGACTCTGCCTCAAAATTTTAAAAAGGAAAAAAAGATTTTTTTTAAAGGGCTGAGGATGTAGTGCAGTGTGAAGGCCTCGGATTCAGTCCCGGTACCAGAAAAGAAATAAAGCAATGGAAAGAGAAAAAGAAAAAAAGTAACTTGATCAGATGAATGCTTTGGAAAGATAGCTTCTCAGAGATTTGGTGACACAGGGGCTTACCCAGCTCCATGGCACGGGCTTCTGTGCCGGCCAGTGCCCCCGGTGCCCAGCTCCAGGGTGAAACGCCTCGAACCCAGTGAGGTCGGCCACGCTTGGGAAGGTCAAGCCCAACATGCGGTGACTCACTCTCCACCAGGCTGCTGTGCCCTGCCATCTTGCCTTGGAGCCAGTTGACAATGGACTGAAACGCAAGCTAAGATCAGTCTCTGCCCCTTTAACTTGTGGATGTTGGGTCCTGTGCCCCAGTGATGAGAAATACCACGGTGACAAGAGCCCCGCCTGCTCGTCCCTCTGCTCTGCGCCACACTCTGGTTTAGTCCGTGGAGACCCAGAATGCACCGGGACTGCAGGGCACAGCAAGCCTGGCTTTGACATGACAGTCTTTCAGAGAAGTGAAAGGGTGACTTGCAAAAGCCACATCCTAAGGCCCTGGGGACTTTGCCAGCCGTGCAATCCATCAAGATAAACAGCCACTAGTTTCTCTGGGAAGACGTGATTTGTAAATGACCTGCAGCCTGGGGACAGGCCTGAAGCGCTGTGGGGAAGGGGCTTCCAATCCCTTACAGGCTCCAGGCTCCTGTCCCTCGCAGCGCCCCAAGGCCCTGGCACCGGCTGCTCTCTGACATGACGCCACCCAGCCTGGCTGATTCTACCAGGCTGGGGACGAATTCCCCTCAACCTGCAGGGCAGCTTCTGTTAGAATTGCCCTTCCCCAGGCCACCCCAGCACCCATAAGGCTGGTCTCCCCCACTGAACTGGCCTCCTGAGCTCCCTACACACTCCCTCCTGGTGCAACTCATGGGCCACCATTAAAATAGTCAGATAACTCACTGCCTGTCACTCCAACTGGAATGGAAGAGCCACCCGCAGCTGTCCTGTCACTCACCCACTCCAGACCTGGCATCCATGTCAAAAGCTACAAGAATGTACGACACACATCCTCCATTGTCGGCCCCTCTGCCCACTTCAGCAGGTGGCACTGACGGATGAGAAAACGACTCAGAGAACAAGAAGACTGCCCAAGAACTTGGGAAGTCTGATCACTTCTGGTGTGGCCCCAAATTCAGTGCCCCTGCATGACTTCTTGCTGCTCTATCCTCTGGGTTCCAAGTGACCCGTAATGTCTCTGAAGTCCCCCTGAAAGGTGGCTCCACGCCTCACCCCCAAGATGGGCCCACGGTGGCAGAAAGCTGCTGGCAGGTGGGCACATTCTGGACATAAGTCCCTCCTCCTTGTCAGCTCTGCATGACTTTGAGAATTCCATGATACTTACATGTTTTTCTGTGATTCAGGGACACGGGGTCACTCCTCTTGGGTTCGAGGTCCTCCTGTGAGCAGTCAGCTCAGCAGTGCATGCCTCTGCCTGGGTGGGGGAGTTGATGGACAGTGGAGGTCTCAGCCCAGCACAGTGGTGTTCCAGGAGGCCAGCAGGAGCAAAAACGAGATTGCACAGATCCTGGCTCATGGACTCACCAGGCTAACGAGGCTTGATGCCTGCCACTGGGTGGTAAAAGAAATTAATTGTGGCCCCAGTTCCCCTCTCCCACATCAGAAGATGGGGCTCCAAGGCACACTTGGGACCACTCCTGACTTGCTAGCCTTGACTATGGCCATGAAAGTGTCCTCCATCTAATGATCCATCCATCCATCCATCCATTCTTCCTTCCATCCAATGCTTCAATCAGAATAGTTCTCCTTCTAAAACTTACTCTCATCAGTCTGGTGTTAGCAGATGACATACAACAGGTATAATATTGATGATGTCCAATACTTGTATGTTTACTGTGTGCCACTCTGTGTTGGTTACGCAGTAATTAGGCCCAAAGCTGATGGGTCTTAGCTCTGTTTAGTGTGCGTCACCTCCAGGGAAGCAATGAAGCAGAGACACAGTCCCGCCAGTGCTCTTACCGCTGTCTACGCACCAGCACGACTGCCAAGGCCTCTGGGCCTCTTGTAAGCTTGTCACTCCACGGGCTGAACAGAGTGCCAACCGTCCCGAGGGGAGGGAGCTCCGCCAGCCAGAGCACCTCACACACACTGACACTGAGTCCTCGTCCCAGCACAGTGACTGCACCAGGGCAGAATGGACTGGCTACCTGGTGGGCTGCTTTGGACCCAACCAAAGGGAGGACAGACAGGAGCCGAGGGTGAGCACCAGCTGGGAAGCGGGGAGCCCCAGGGCAAGGTCAGGGGTAGCCTGACCCAGTGAGACCCTGACTCAAAATAAAGATAATAGTAATAATCTAAGAAAAGGGCTGGGGCTGTAGCTCAGTGCAAAGACCCCTGGTTCAATCCACAGTACTGAAGGAAAAAACAAAGACACAAAACTATGCGCAGAGTTCTGCTAAAGGTTAAATAAAATGTGTAGAGATATGCAGATGAAAAAGAGTAGAGAGAACTTAGCTTCGAGGAAAGCACGCAAATAGTGGAATCACAGCTTTTTATTTGCTGTTTCCAAATCTACCAGATTTCCTAGGGAGGGCAGAGGAAAGGCGAAGGCGCTGCACTAGAATCCAAGAAGGCATGCTTAGAAATGAGAAAAAAGAAACAGAGTGAAGGTGGAGATGCGAGCCAACGGTGGGACGGAAAAGCACGTTGCGCACCGCAGCCCGCACGCTCTGTCCAAGCCCCGCAGGTCAGCCAGGGCCACGCTTCCAGGAGCGCTGACCGGCGACAGCCTGAGAAGCCAAACTGGCTCTGCACCCGTCCTTGTCCCCGGGAAGGGGTGGGGCGTGGGGTCCCAGGGCTAATGGGGATGCAGAGGCTGTCGGGAAATGAAGGCAACTACTGGGGCGCAAAGGCTGTTGGGAAATGAAGGCAACTACTGGGGGCGCAAAGGCTTTGGGTAATGAAGGCAACTAAGGGGCGCAGGAGCTGTCGGGAAATGAGGGCAATTACTCTGTCTAGAAAAATCCAGGGAGGCTTTCTGTAGGAGGAAGGGTGATGGGGCAACACATCCCAGAGATTAGTATTTTCAATTTTATCAGACAATGGGAAATAATGGCTGTCCAACGGTCCGTGCACGGTCCTCCACCGTTGGCCCGGCGCCCTTGGCTCGGTGGCCTAGGTCTCCCTCTAGGGCCTCACAGTTCTGCAGTGCACCGTTATCTGAAGAGCCTTTTCCTTTGTCCTGCCTCAGCCTGCATCTCGACTGCTGCAGATGCAGATATTCTTGCAAGTGCCCGTGATACAAGTGACACTTAGCAAAACGAGGCGGGGTTGGGGCAGAGGGGGAGCGAAAGAGCCCCGAATGTGTCCCCTCAAAATCCACGTGTTGGCACCCTACCCCTCACCCCGTGTGACTGCACTGGAAGGTGGGGCTTTGCAGAGAAGCTGACGTGTGTTATCTTGTGCCAGCTTCCGTTCTGCACAGATGAGGGAACTGAGGCGGGAAGAGAGAGGTAAAGTAACTGGCACCAAATGTTACGGTGGCAGCACACACCTGTCATCTCAGCACTCTGGGAGGCTGAGGCAGGAGGATGAAGAGTTCAAGCCCAGGAGCTGGGGCAATTTAGTGACTTAGCAAGACCCCGTTTTAAAAATTTAAGGAAACAAAAAAGGCCTGGGGAGGTAGCTCAGTGCAAAGGCCCTGGGTTCAATCCCTAGTGACACACACACACAGACACACACACACACACACACACACGAATGAAAGGGGGGGGGAGAGAAAAAGAAAGACAGACAGAAAGAAAGCTCCAGAAAGAAAATGAAAGCCCCTCTATCAACAGGAGATGATTGATAAACTGCAGGATAGCCCACCCCAGCCTCCGGGTTTCTAAGTTTTGTTTTGTTACAGCAGCTCTGAGGACTGAACCCAGGGCTTTGCACTGAGCTACACCCCCAACCCTTTTAAATTTTTTTATTTTTATTTTGTGATAGGGTCTTGCTAAGTCACTAAATTCCCTAGGCTAAGTTCATTCAAACTTGTAAGCCTCCTGCCTCAGCCTCCCAGTGCTACAATTACGAGTGTGCTTCCTCCCTGACCCGTGGTGAACAGCTAGAATGAGGATGCAAAGAACCTGGCATCCTCAGCCCCTAGGACAATGCTGAACAGGAAAAGCAAAGCTCTGGGCAAATGGCAGGGGAAGCCAAGTGCATGTGAGCTCCTTGCTCATGTGCATATAACAGCTCTCCAGGACAGGATGTTGGGACTGTTTGTTACACAGCATTACTAGCACTTCCGGCAGAGGAAGGGGAACCTGGGATGAGTTATGGGAAAGTTCCACTGCAGGTTTGCATAGGGCTTTGGGATTGTTATTGGTGTGACTATACCATCTATGTTTGTGGAAAGTTTAGGTGGACAAGGGCAGCAGGGTGGACACTGCTGGGCCCTCGAGGTGCTTCACAGGGAACTGGTGGCAGAGTGAGCAGCGGAGGCCCAAGGACATAGGAGGCCTGCAGCCCAGCTCCCTTCACTCTCCTCTCCCATCCAGAAGCAGGCGTGGCTGGGAGCCTGGCTGGCCAGCAGAGTGTCAGCTGCCTTAATAGATCACAGAGGGACTCACAGTCTGCCAGTTCCTTGCCCCCTAGGCCATCTGACCTGACCCAGAGATCCTTTTCAGTGGGAGTGTCCAGAGGAGCACATTGCAGCCAAACCTATTTTTCCTTTTTAATTTTTAGACTTTATGTATTTGTTTGTTTATTGGGTGGTACTAGGAATGGAGCCTGGGACCTTATCCCTAGTGAGCAAGTACTTTACCACCCAGACATCTTCTCATCCCAAACAGGAGTTTTAGACTCTGCTTTAGTCATTTTGCCCATTGCTGGGACCAATGCTTTGCACAGGGACAGGGTTAATTTGGCTCACAGCTTCAGGGAGTTCAGTCCGTAGTCAGCTGGCGCCATGGCAGGAACATCATGGCGGAAGAGTTTGGCGGCGCAAAGCTGCTTAGTTCATGGCGAGTAGAAGAGGGAGACAGTGCTGGGGAGGAAGGACTGAGGGACCAGATGCAGAACCTAAGCTCACCCTTCCATGACCATTGAGACATACCCAACTGTGTGCACCTCTAGTCCCCACTTAGGCCTCAAAGCCAGTCAAGTTGACGGTCCACCCTAACCACCACAGCAGACTCAGAAGACCCTGCTGTGGTCTTAGCACCTCTCCTCCCTGCCCCTGGTGAGATAACCATTGCAATACTTCCGCGCCCAGCAATTGCATAGAAACACAAATGTGCATGATTGTGGGTGAGGCCATCAGCTCTGGCTACACCTATGCTGGAGGCCTCTCTGGGAGCCATGTTCTGCTTAAACACAATGATGCCATGCCTGGGAGGGGCCAGAAGACGGAACTCCAGAACCTGCTAGTAATAGCCGGGGCGACACCTGCCTCGGACATGAATTCCCACGCATGCGTGGGACTCTGCCTGACACCTGCTTCTCTCCCTGGACCATGGATCCTGGAAAGGGGACCCTATAGGATACTGCCTGTCCCTGCACCCTGGGTGCCCTGCACGTGCTAGGCGCTTCATAGCTGTTTGCTGAGCACAGCACTGAAAGGGACTGCTCGGAAGTCAGCGCAGAACGGGCTGATCTGGAGCCCACACCGGCCCAGGGTGCCCAGTGTCACCCGCAGCTCGGTGTCACACACACCTCATCAGTCTGGGTGATAGGAACCCGGGCTCTGTGCGGCGCCCTCTTTTGATCTAAATTTTGTTTTTCATTCTGAAAGGTCAAGGGTGGGGATGGGGCAATTCATCCACATCGGAGTGAGAATTAATTCAATCATATGGGAGTTTCCCCTTCAGAACCTCTAAGTCCTGGGCCTAGGGCAGGGAGGGATGAAGGGCGGAAGGGGCAGAGTTCATCTCGCATCCGGAGCACCGGCAAGGGTTCGGGGTGAGACGACCACGCCTGCAGGGCCCGCTGGACGCCCAGCCTTGCTCGCAGGGCAGTGACGATGCCAGCCCGGCTGGGCACCGCGGCCTCCGCGGTCGCTCCTAGTGCAAAGACACTCCGGCGGCCCTGCTCGTTGCTGCAAGAAAAACAAGGAGTGTGCACAGCTCCGGATTTCCTTTTCCTAATCGTATTAATCCTGCCGAGAGGGCCGCGTTTGCTAGAGGAGCCCTTCGGGGAGAAGCTGCCCCGAGCACCCCGCCAGCCTGGTTTTTGTGCAATGGGGTACCAAGGCGCCCTCTTGTGTAGAACCTGACAACTGCAAGCCCAGCGCCGATATCGCCGGCCAAAGCCTGGGTATCTCTCTCCAGGTCTTGAAAAGGGCATCCACATTTTGCAAAGTACCTTTCCTCAAACCTCTTCTTTTGTTATCACTCATCAAACAACGTTGAATGGTTTCAGATACACATAAAGCACTGGATTTTCAGAGGTGCAAGAGAAGTGGAAAAAATATGGTCTAAAGTGACACAGGCCCATACTGATCTGTTGCTAGAAAGTGATGTAAGAACCCTCTGGGGAGGGCGTCAGGCCAGGCCTTTTCTGGAAAGTTCTGGAAATGTTCCCCTGAGGCAGTCCCTGCGGTGTAGGGCCCAGGGAAGACACGGGCTCTCAAAGGCAAGCCTGTCTCCCCCTGATAATGCCACGCCCGCTGTAATGGTGACGTTCTGATACTGTCAACAGTGGCAGTCCTGCCCGATGCTCCCACAAGCTGCACAGTGAACTCTTTTGTTTCTGAGGGAAAGAGGGGGCTGCCTGGAGTCAGTGTGCGGGTACAGGGGGAGTGTCGATGCGCCCAGATATTTTTGCCTGAGTCTCTAAAGAATTCAGCAGAGAGATTTTTTTTTAAATCTCTGATAATAAAAGGTACTTCAAAATAATCTAGGATTTCATGTCACCTCTTGGTTTCAGAAACCTAACAAGGGAGCACATTCAAAAGCCATCTCAACACCAGAGGTTTTTTAACCAGAGAGGCCTCCCGGGGAATTTTGCTGGCCGCATACTTAAGGTTGGTTTAAATCATGAGCCCCAGGACCAGCAGGCACCCCAAGCTGCACAGGGAACCCTCTCCTGCCCGTGGGTTTGTGATTCAAGGCTTCTGGCTGGAAACGCTAGCAAAGTTCTTACTGGGTCAGAGCCTCAAGCACGCGTGGAGGAAGCCCGATGCTGGGAGAGGCTTCTGAGAGGCAGGATGCTGGCCGAGAAGAGTCACGGTCACCGGGTGTTGCTGTTTGAGACTAGGAAACAAGAATAGAGAAGAAGAGACTTGAAAACCCCCAGAGAATAAGAAGTAGAAAAATAACATTGAGAAAGAAAGGAGGCAGAGGATGTAATTCTAAAATTTTTTTCATTATTTATTCTATTATTATTTTAGAGAGATTTCGAGGGACCTGATACAGCATAACGAGAGAGTTTTCACATCTCCCCATAGGAATGCCCCAATACAATGGCCTGTCACTTATACTTACATTAAAATGCACAAATACAAGCGCAAATCTTCCCTCACAAACCCAAGGACAGAGTGGGATCATCAAGTAAAGAAAATTAACTATCAATCATTGTAAATACCCCCTAATTCTCTTTGCTCTGGACCCGAGGTGCTATCTGCAAGAGGAGAGAGTTCCGAGTTTAGGAATGTCCCAATCCAAGCCCTCACACCCCAGCCACCAGGATCACAGGCAGCTGCCCCACCTACCCACCTACCCAGGAACTAACCACTGGTGTGACAGGAAGTTCTTGGAGCAACTGAAAGTATCTTCTTAACATGAAGATAACATAGGACTGAGGGAAGAGATCTAAGTTTAACCTCCTTTTGAAAAGAGCCACTTGGACCCGGGATATAGCTCAGTGGCAAAAGCGCCTGCACGGCAAACATTAGGTCGTGAGTTTCATCCCTGGTACCAAAAAAAAACCCAAAACCAAACGAAAAGAGCTACTGAAAAAACTA
>PVLA01012819.1:0-41367 GCA_004027455.1 Hydrochoerus hydrochaeris | reverse complement strand
AAAAAAAAAAAAAAAAGCAGGGGTAGCTATTCTGTTTGCAGACCATGTGAACTTCAAATGAAGAATGGCCCGAAGAGATAAAGAAGGTCACTACATACTACTTAGGGAAAAACTTCAAGAGGAAGAGATAACAATCTTAAATTTATATGCATGAAATTCCAGAGCACCCAGCTACACAAAGCAAGTATTAACAGAAATGAAAAATCAAATAAGCAATAACACAATTATAACAGGAGACCTTAACACACCATTGACACAAAGGGAAAGATCAACTAGAAAGAAAATCAATGAAGAAATAACAGAACTGAATCACACCTGTGAGTAAATGGATTTGAAAGACTTATACAAAGTGTTCCATCCAGCAACATCAGAATATACATTCTTCTCAGCAGTACATGGGACATTCTCTAAAATAGACCACATACTAACCCACAGAACATATTTAAGTAAATACAAAAGAACTGAAATTATCCCATGCATGTTATCTGATCATAGTGCCATGAAACTGGAAATTAATGATAAAAGTAACTGCAAACCCCCCACAAATACATGGAAATTAAATAATACACTCTTGACCAATCAGTGAGTCACAGAGGAAATTAAAGAGGAAATTAAGCAATATCTACAAGCAAACAAAAATACAAATACAACTTACTGGAACCTGTGGGATACAATGAAAGGGGTCCTCAGAGGAAAATTTATTGCACTGAGGTCCCACATTAGGAAAACAGAGTGAACACAAATAAGCAATCAGATATTACACCTGAAATGTCTAGAAAAAGAAGAGCAAGCCAAGACCAAAGCCAAAAGATGGGAGGAAATTATGAATATCAGAGCAGAAATTAATCCAATAGAGACTAAGAAAACAATTCAAAGAATCAATGAATCAAAGCCCAAGCCAACCTAATTTAAAAAAGGAAAGAAAAGACTCAAATCTATGCAATACAGAAAGAAAAAGGAGAAATCACTACCAACCCTGTGGAAATACAGAAGATCATCAACAACTATTTTGAAAACCTCTACTCTCATTGGTTCGATAACACAGAAGAAATGGACAGATTCCTAGAAACATATGAACCACCAAAGCTGGATCAAGAAGATGTAAAACTACCTAATAACCCAATTTCTATTAATGAAATTGAAAATGTAATCAAGTCCCTACCAACAAAGAAGAGCCCAGGCCCAGACATATTCACTGTGGAATTCTACAAGAAATACAAAGAAGACTTAATGCCGACACTCCTCAAAATCTTTAAAGCAATTGAAAAGGAAGCAGTTCTCACTAAGTCATTCCTGGAAGCAAATTATCACTCTAGTACCAAAACCTGAGAAAAACCCAACTAAAAAAAAGAACTACAGGCCAATCTCCCTAATGAACACAGATGCAAAAATTCTCATTAAAATATTGGTAAACAGGATGCAGAAAATTATTAAGAAGATTATACACTATGACCAAGTGGTACTCATCCCAGGCATGCAGGGATGGTTCAACATACATAAATCAATAAATGTAATCCACCATATCAATAGAGCCAAAAGCAAGGATCACATCATCATTTCTATAGATGCAGAAAAAGCTTTTGATAAGATCCAACACCCATTCATGATAAGAACTTTACAGAGAATTGGAATAGATGGTCTTTACATCAATATGATAAAGGCCACCTACAACAAACCAACAGCCAGTGTCATATTAAATGTCCAAAAACTGAAAGCCTTTACCTTTAAATCAGGCAGAAGAAAAGGATGTCCCTTATCACTGCTCCTAATAAATATAGTACTGGAAATGCTAACCAGAGCAATTAAACAAGAGAGAGAAATAAAAGGAGTAAAGATAGGAAAAGAAGAAGTTAAATTATCATTATTTGCAGATGACATGATACTCTTCATAGAAGACCCCCAAAACTCCATTGAAAGTCTCCTAGATATAATAAATAAATTTAGCAATGTAGCTGGATACAAAGTCAATACTCAAAAATCAACAACATTCCTATGCACTAACAACAAAATCAGCAAGAGAGAAATAAGAGAAGCCATACCTTTCACACTAGCATCCAAAACATGAAATACTTAGGGATTAACCTAATGAAAGATGTAAAAGATTTGTACAGGTAAAATTATAATACCCTGAAAAAAGAAATCAAAGAGGACATCAGAAAATGGAAAGACAACCATTGTTCATGGATAGGAAGAATAAATGTTGTAAAAATGGCCACTCTCCCAAAATTTTTATACACATTCAATGCAATCCCAATGAAAATACTACTAACATACTTCATAGATCTAGAGAAATCACTCCTAAAATTCATCTGGAACAAGAAGAGACCTAGAATAGCAATGGCAATTCTAATCAACAAAGCCAAGGCAGGAGGCATCACAATCCCTGACTTGAAGTTATACTACAAAGCTACCATAATAAAATCAACATGGTACTGGAATAAAAACAGACCTGAAGATCAGTGGAATAGACTAGAAGATACAACTACAAACACACTCAACCACCTTATCTTTGATAAAGAGGCCAAGTATGTTCACTGGAAGAACAACAGTCTCTTTAATAAGTGGTGCTGGAAAAACTGGCTATCTATATGCTGAAAACTAAAATTAGACCCATGCCTATCACCACATACTAAACTGAAATCTAAATGGATCAAAGATCTAAATATTAAAACAGAAACACTAAATCTGTTGCAAGGCAAAGTAGGTAAAAATATTGAAGACATAGGGGTAGGTAGAGAATTCATGAACAAGAACCAAACTGCATGGGAAATACTTCCCCGAATCAATAACTGGGAACACATCTTATTAAAGAGTTTCTTCATTTCCAAAGAAATCTTAGTGAACTGTCCCTCAGACAAAGGACTTCAGTCTAGAAATTATAAAAAATTAAAAAAAAATCAGACCCCTCAAATTCAAAGATCCAATCCAAAAATGGGCATCCAAGATGAACACACAGTTCTCAGAGGAAGAAATATGAGTGGAAAATAAATACATGAAAAAATGTTCATCATCATTTGTCATTAGAGAAATGCAAATTAAAACCTCACTGAGATTACATCTCACTCCAGAAAGAATGGCCAGGATCAACAAAACTACCAACAACAAATGCTGGAGAGGCTGTGGGGAAAAAAGAACTCTTCTGCACTGTTGGTGGGAGTGTAGACTGGTGCAACCACTGTGGAGGTCAATCTGGAGATTCCTCAAAAAGCTGGGGTTGGAGGTCCCATTTGACCCATTCCACTCTTAGGCATATTCCCAGAAAATCTGAAAACATCTTACCATAGTGATATATGTACACCCATGTTTATAGCAGCACAATTTGTAATAGCCAGATCTTGGAAACAGCCTAAGTGCCCATCACCCACGAAATGGATATAAAATTGTGGCACTTTTATAGAATGGAGTACTATTCAGCTATAAAGAATGATCACATTGAGATATTTATAAATAAATGGATGCAACTTGAATCTATACTCATATGTGAAACAAATCAAACTCACATGTATAAATACTGTATACTCTCCCTAGTGTAAGAGTACAGAAGATTTTATGGAAATCATGGTTCACCATTATACTGCTTTGATGTCTTATGTTTTTATTCATTGGTTGGAATGGTTTTATTCTGTTTTGTTGGATCATATGAATAGTTACTTTGAAGACAAGACAACATGGCAGCCATTGTTGATTTAATATCATCTTGCTCTGAAGTCCTACCATGCTCTTGTTTTTCTATTACTATTGGTTCTATCATGTTGTGTCTTATTGGATTTTAATATGTATAATAGTAAAAACAAAATTTTTATGGAAAATGAGATAATATAGCAGCCATTGTTCATCTTTGGTTATTTGGTTTAGAATGCCTTGCAATACTTCCATTCTCTTGAGTTGTTTTATTCTACCTTGTTATGTTTGACATTACTGTGTGTAAAGCTAAGCTCAACTATTTCAAAGAAAGAGACATTATGGTAGCTACTGTTAATATTCAATTGTCTTGTTGTGAATGGCTGTGTTGCTTACACTGTTCTGTTCTAATTTGCTTAGATCTGTCCTCTTTTGTTTTATTCTCTTTAAAATAAAATAAAAAAATTATCAACCACATTAAACTACACAGTACATACCCTGAACTCATGTATATTTGCATGTTCTAGGAGATGGACATAAAGCACACATATCTTCTCTTACACAGGAAAAAGGAGATGATTTTCTAAAAGTAAACCATAGGGCACATTTTTTGAGTTATGGTAGCTTCTCCATAGATCTTTTTTTATAGTAAAATAATCATCCAGGAATCAAATTTCAGTGACACAGAATGAGTTGCAAAATTTGGTTATTCTTATGATATTTTACCTGCTTAGTGAACTCAATCTGTCCCTTCAAGGGAGAAGAACAATTGTCTTCAAATTGGTAGATAAAATGGTTGCTAAACTGAAATTGTGGGAGCAATGAGGAAAAAAAAGAGACTTTTGACACCTTTTAATATTAGCAGGGATTTTGAAAGAGATTGAGCCAGGATCCTTTTTCTCCCAGTTAATGATTGATCACATATCTCACCTTTGAAAAGAGTTAGAACAGAACCCTGAACTAGAAAGGAATTGATTCTCAACACACTTGTGAATAACCCAGGTGAAGCAATTTTGTCAGTGAGAGAAAAAAATCTCTAGATTGCAAATGACAGTTTTCTCAAAAGTATGTTTGAACAGCTTGAAATCTCCACATATTCTGAATTAAAGTCAAGTCAGAATATTGAGTACCCTGAAATTGCCACACAAAAGCACTGAAAAGCCTTTTTATCTACTTCAAATGTCTTATTTTTGTAAAGCAGAGTTTTCTGCAATGACAGCAGTCACAGTGAGATTATGGGGTAGATTGGACGTACGCAACACATTGCAGTTGTCACTGTCTTCTATCACTCCACAATGTTACCATTTAGTTGCAGGAAAAAATTATGTAGGACTCTTTCTAATTCTACATTTTGCTAAGTTGTATAATTATTTCATTACGTAGAATTCAATGCCATAATAATAGAAATAAAGTTCACAATGAGTACAATGTACTTGAATCACCCAGAGACCACTCCTCTCCCTTTCTGTAGAAAAACTCTACAAAACCAGCCACTGTTGTCATAAAATCTTGGTGCCTCCTGGTATGTGCTGTAGTCTGTGTACAGCAATTGTGAGTGTAAATATGTATGCATGAAACAGTAGTTCTATTCAGTGGCTCTATTGTGTAATGGGCTATGTTGTGACCTTCTAAGAAGATTCCATCCCATAGTCCCTAGAGCCTGGTGAAAGAGTAACTGTTGCTTTATACTTCAAAAGATGTTTAAGTTTACTGTTTGGGGAAGCAATTGGCTTGGATTACTCAGGTGTGCCCCAAATCCAGGACAGGTATCTTTAGATGAGTAAGAGATGCAAGAGTCCAACAAACACACATAAAAAACAACAGAGAAAGAATTGGAACAAAGTTGCCAGATGACAACGCTAACAGCAACTAAAATCTGGAAACTTTTTCTCTAAAGGTTCTATAAATTGCAGCTCTATTGATACAAAGATGTTAAATTTCTATCCAGGATACCTGTGAGAGCATAAATTTCTCTTTTTTCAGGCTATCAATTTTGTGCTATCAAGCAGGCACACAGGACCTAATGACCAGGGTAAAACATGTGGGGAATACTCTATACAACAGTCTTCCTTCCTAAAGTTGGTATATTTATCATGTACATTAATATATTAAAAGACCTATAAACTACTGTGAGTTCATTCGGGTCAATGTTTTTAAAAGTTATTTAAAACTGGAATTACTTTCTTTTTCTTTTTCTTTTCTCCTATTCTCATAGTATTTATAGCCTAGGTGACCATAGTTTTGCAGAATACATGATGAAAGGTCTTGAATTAATTGTTATTAATCCTAAAATTAGACCAGAAATAGTTGCAAAATTATGATGTCTTTCATATCATTCTTGAAATCATTGGTATATATTTATAGATGCTTTAGATAATTTATGGAATTCATGTTTTAGACTGCCAAATGGACTTTGCAAGATAATGCATAGATTGGGACAAAAGTCATTTTTATATTAAAAATATTAAAAATATTTAATATTTAACATATCAATTCTATTATTGTTATGCCACATTTCACAAGTGCTAATAACATACTGTAGAGCAGATAGATTAGCTTATCTCTTATATAGTGCTCCAAAAATAAATACCTCTGTTTCTGCCATGACTGATAATCATTGTATGTCAATTTAATGGATTAAGAAACTAACAGATTAGGAAAGCACATTCTTGGGTGGGTTATGGAGGCATGACCTTGGGTACTGTGTATTGTCTCTATCTCTCTCCTCTCCAGCCCTGTTTCTCTGCTTTGCTTCCTGGCCACAATAAAGGAAGCAAATTTGCTCTATGCTATGGATTATACCTAGATGCATTCCCCAAACTCTCATGGGCTCATGAGTGGGGGTTTTGAAAAGCGATTGAATCCTGAGGATGCTACATGTTAGAAGAGACATGGCACTGAAATCATAATGTGGTATCATGTATCCTTCCTTTGTTCTCTGATTCCTGACAAGCGTGACATGACATGTGACATAGGTTTTCCTCTGCTACGCCTCTCTGCCATGCAGTGCTACCATGGTCCCAGAGACTATGAATAAAAAGAAACCTCTCTTCCTTTCGATTGTTGATAGTATGTCATTCCAGGGACAAGAAAAGTGGCAGCAACACTGCACTACATTCTTCCACCATGCTGTTTCTGCCTTGGAGCCTGTGACTATGTACTGAATCCCCTGAAACCATTAGCTAAATTAATCTTTCTTCCTTTAAGCTGTGGGTGCTGGGTGTGATTTAGCCCCAAAAAAGCTAATTAAAACTTGTCACTTACTAAGTCACTTACTAAGTTACATCAGACAATTATTCCCATAAACAGATTGTTGAAAATGTTTATAGCAAGAGAGACAGTGTTTATTTGTGTACTGTCTTTGTTTACCGGTAATTTGAAACTCAGTCTGCTTAGTAGTGGTATCCTCTGACCAGTGGTGAACCTAAAGTTTTTTCTTTTGTTCATTATCAGCCATTTAACCATTCTTTTAGGAAATATGTATCAATGACCCATTGTGAGTCATGTTTTAGATTAAAAATATGGTAGATCATAGTGATTATTACTGGTTCAAAAATTAATTTTATCTTTTATATTGTTAAATATATTCTTCATTGCAACAATATACTATTCTATAGTGTACTTACAAGTTTTTATATAGTAAAACATAATCTTAGCCATCTTGTGTGTACTTAATATAGTGGGTAAAAAGATGATTAAGACACAATCACTATACTCAAGGTATTTTCATTACAGTTAATAAGATATGATTCTAAATGACTGGAAGTTTGGACTAATCATATACTACTTATACTTTGAATTTATTAAATTACTCAAGTTTTGACATTGTATACAATGTCTTTTGTTATTATTTCTTAAGATAATTTGATGCTAAATTTGAAGAAGCCATATATGTGAGATAAATTTTCTGGAAAGAAGAAAGCAGCTTCCATTCTGTATACTGGAAAATGACATTAGTTACAGATTCTTAAAGATATCACTGCATTCCATTCACTCATCATTTTCAATTTTCTGCTCATACTATCTAGGCTGTAATCTCCTATAATTTTCTTGAGCAAACTCATAATTATCTTCCTAAACAATGTTTTTATTATTATAATCTCAAAGAAAGTAATTTTAACATCATAGAGGGAAACTGACACTTTTGTGTATATCAGAACTTTACAGTAGATTGAATTGAGCATTTATGAAAATATATTGCAATTTTTATTATGCATAGATTTTTCTTTATTAAAGTGTTGAAGGCACCAGGTGCAGGGTACATGCCTATAAAACCAGATTTTAAGGAAAATGAGGCAGCAGGGTTGTAAGTTTGAGTCCTACATGGTCCTACAAGTAAAACTCTGTCTCAAAACAAAAAAGTAACATTTGATAAAGGACTAGGAAAATAACTGTGATCTAAAACATACTTAATTTCAATTCCCAGTACCAAAATACAAAAAAGGAATATTAAGATAAGGGATTATTTCTTTTGTACTTCTACCACAATTTCTAATATTTTTTAGTATAAAGCATGGCATAAAAATGTGAATAGAAAAGAGCAGATAGTGAATAAAATATAAAAATAAGAGGATAATATAAGAGCAAATAAGATACAGGAAAAAATTATAAATTTGTTGGGATCTTGCATTTATTTTAACTTTCAAAAATTTGCTAAAATGATCATTATTCAACTACAATTATGACTCAAAATAAATCTTTCCTGCTTTAAAAAAATTAATTACTACATCCATATCAAACAGTCTGAGCAATGCAACAAAAATCAAGGAACTCTCAGGAAGAAATTAAAGACACAATCTGTAATAGCTAAATATTGGAAACAACCAAATGCCCATCGACCGCAGAATGGATGAAAAAAGATGTATTATTATACAGTGGAATATTACTCAGTTATAAAAAAAACCATAGTCTTGAGGCTTTTATTAGTACATGTAGACAACTTGAGAGCCCACTCATAAGTGAAATAAATCAAACTCACATTGATAAATATTGTATTGTCTCCCTAGTATAAAAAATAATAAAAAATAAAAATCTGAAAGAGTAAAAAGATCCAAAATATACAATAGATATTGTAGCAATGAAAGGAAAAGAAAGTGCTCAGAAGGACAGAACTGCTAGAATAGGGGAAAGGCAAAAAGGAGGAAAGGAAAAGATTATGTGTACCTTGGTAAACTTATATAAATGTATGTATGCATAGGTATGCTAGATTGGTAACTATACCACTAATCTGTTAGTTCATCAAAAAGAACAGTTTGTGCTGTCATTGCTTGATTGATCATGTTTGTGCCTAGCTTACATAACCTGAACAACTAATTCTGAGATAACAATACGTAATATATTACCTACTGTTAATATCCTACTTTTTTGTTTTGAAATTATATATCATTTCTATCCTTTTTTTCAGTTTTGTTTTTTAAAATAAAAAAATAGATTACTAAACCCAAGAAAGTACTAGTAAAAAAACAAAGAAAAGCAACTTTCCCAAGGTTTCCTCTAGTCCGAGCTTTAATCTTATACTAACTTTGGTCATAGATCATAGAGTTAAGCTCATACCAACATTTCCAGGTTACAACAGATAGGTTCATCTCTCTTAATAACTTCATACAAATCCTGGAGTGATGATTTTCTTGCTTCTTGATGGACCTTCTCAAATGGATAGCAGGTTAACCTCTGGAAGAAAAGTAGAAATCTCAGAGTTGCTCCAATCCTGCCCAGTAGTGACATGTAATTAACTCTGTGTGAATTCCAACACTTCAGATTTATTGGCTTGCTTTATATATCTTTCATTTTATCACTTATTTACCTACAAAAATATTCTTTTTTTTTTGGTATGGAGAATTGAACTCACAACCTCATGCTTGCCAGGCAGGTGCTTATGCCATTGAGCTAAGTCCCTGGCCCTACAAAAATATTATTTGTGAGATATTCTTGGTTGTTATTATTCTGTTTACATATAATCAAGAACATTCACTGGTCAAGAAGAAAAACAGAAATATAATATTGGAGTCAAGAATAAGGAAATAAATAGTGATGGAAATGAGTAATAACTGTAAGCTGTGATGGAAAAAAGCATACAGTGTACACTGGCATCATATTGGAGTGACCTGCATGTCTATATGGATAGATGAGGACTCCCTCCTGGTGGAAGTGATGTCTGTATTGCCACTCAAAGGTTGAATGGGAGATAATGAGAGAAGCAGAAATAAGGATGAACACGGCTTCTTGGAGGAAAGAAAAGAGACACTGTGTGACTGAAATGTAGCTGAGAAGGAGAGAAATGAAGAACAAGACTGTATTGGTGCACAGGGGCAAAGATAAGAGAGGCACACTGACCTGATTTCAAGAGCTTGAGAATTATGTGGGTAGGTGACAAGATATTAATGACAGAATTGTACTCTAATACATATTGTGAGTTTGTACAGGTGTATTTATATTAACATATATCACACGTATCACAACACACAGTAAGTGTTAAAAAGACTATGAATGCACGCATGTTCATTACGCCAAGGATACTGCAGTTACCGATGGTCCTCAGTGACAATTCCTAAGTGCTCTCACTAGTACTTCCTTGGCTGATGCAAATTCTTCTGCAGTGTGTTACCTGACAATTTTCTTGACTCTGCAAACCTAATAAACAAGGCATCAATTTAAAATAAAATTCTGATCATACTATTTGCTTATTAGTCTCATTTTACTCACTGCCTTCCACAGAAAATTCAAGTTCTAATGTGGACTTTGTGGCAAGGGGAAGAGAATTTGAGGATCTGGAGAGATGAGAGAAAGAGAAGATGAAAGGGAAGAAAAAAGGATCAAGATATAATATGTATATGTAACAATTTCCAGTGATCGATATATATATTATGCATCACAGAAACACACATTAAAAAGATTCTTCTTTATCTGTGACCCACAAACTTGCCAAACAATATTTAGCTCTCATTATGATTCACACAAACCCAAAATTCCAAAAAAACTATATTTCTTCCAGTTTCTTGACATGCCATCTGCTTTTCCAGTGCTCTAGGCCTTCTTCCACAAGCTTTCATATTTATTTCCTAATTAATTAAAATTATTTTCCTAATTTTTTCTTGAAAACTCAGTGAAGACATCATTGATTCTTTCCGCCTAAGATGACATGGGCATTGCTCCTCCTCTGATGAACCAAAGCTTCTTTCCTACTCATAATTCCAATTCTATTAATTTATTGGTATGAACTTGGGTTAACCTAACCTCTGCAACTCTATTTCTATTTATACCTTTAAAATAAGGACACATTCACATCCTGGGTTTGCAAAAAAGTCTATATATTCCACTAAATGCACTGGCTATTTTTATTATTTTATATAATTATAGCTTATTTTTCAAGAACTTTAATTCTATTGATTGATCTCCTTTCTATTCAACCTGGACAGCAGGCCTATGACTTAATTTTGTTTTTTCAGTGTCACAATAGATGGGCTAGAAGTGCTATGGAAGGCTGTAAGTCTCTGAGTAAGATAAGATAAAGGATTTTCATTAGGAGTCATAAGTACAATTTTGTAATTGACCAGCTCTAAATTTAAGAAGATCATTTACCTTTCTGGGTCTCTAATTTTTTAAATTTTATTTAAAGGAAAGAAAAAGAGAAAAAGGGTAGAAATAATACATAATTTCAAAAAAAATAAAAAGAAATCACTAGTTGATAATTACATTTGTCCTCTTAAATGTAGTTGTTCAAGTTACAAAAGTAAAGGACACAAAGTGGACATTCAAACAGAGACTGCAAACAGTTGTGTTAACTTATCCAACAAAAACTTAGTAATATGGTTATCAATCATACACACTTAAACATACATGCAGTTATATCCTTTAGAGTACTTTCTTTTCCTCACTTTTTTATAATAGCAATTATATACTTTGGGTTTTATTACTCCTACATTTCTTATTACTTTTTACACTAGAAACACAATGTGATATTTATAAATATGATTCTTTTTATTTCACTAATGAGGATAGCCTCAAATTTTCTCTATTTGCCTATGAAGGTCTCAAGAGCATCCTTTTTAATAGCTGAGCTATATTCCATTGCATAAAAATACCACATCTTTTTCATTCACTCTGCAACTGATGGGCATCTTGATTGTTTCCAAGATTTAGCTATTACAAATTGTGCTGCTATTAACATGGGTGCATATATATATCACTGTGATATGAGCTTTTCAGTTCTTCTGGGAAAATACCCAGGAGGGGAATAGCTGGGTTGAATGGAACTTCCAATCCTAGTCTTCTGAGAATTCTCTGTACTGATAGTGCTTGCACCAATCAACATACCCACCAATGGTTGAGCAGTGTTCCTTTTCTCCTGCAGCCTTGCCAACATTTGTTATCGGTTGATTTCTTGATGACAGCTATTGTTTCTGGAGTGAGATGAAATCTCAATGCTATTTTAATTTGCATTTCTCGAATGACCAGTGATGGTGAACATTTCTTCATGTATTTATTTGCCATTTGTATATCTTCATCTGAGAACTGTGTGTTCATCTCAGATGCCCATTTTTGGAGAGGGTCTTTGAATTTGGGGGGCTTGATGTTTTTCAACTCTTTATATGTTCTTGATGTAAGTCCTCTATCTGAGGGATTGTTGGCTAAAATTCTTTCCCACTCTGTGCGTTTTCCTTACACTCTGTTGGTGATTTCTTTTGAAGTGCAGAAACATTTCAATAATGTGAGATCCCAGTTGTTGATTCTTTGAAGCATTTCCCATGCAGTTTCCATTTTTTTCATGAATTGTCTGCCTATCCCTATGCCTCCAAGACATCTTCCAGTAGATTTAGTATTTCTGTTTTAATGTTTAGGTCTTTGATCCATTTAGACTTTAGTTTTGTGTGTGGTGATAGGCTTGCATCTAGTTTCAATCTTCAGCATGTGGAAAGCCAATTTTTCCAAAACCATTTAAAGAGGTGTTGGAAAGGCTACTCTTCTTCCAGTGAACATGTTTAGCCCCTTTGCCAAACATCAGGTGGCTGAGTGTCTTTGTAGTTGTGCCTGCATCTTCTAATCTGTTCCATTGATCCTCAGGTCTATTTCTTTGACAGTACCATGCTGATTTTATCACTGTCGCTTTATAGTATAGTTTCAAGTCAGGAATTGAGATGCCTCCTGACTTACCTTTGTTGCCCAGAATTGTCTTTGCTATTCTATGTTTCTTCTATTTTCAAATGAATTTTAGGAGTATTTTCTCCAAATTTGTGAGGGATATCAATGGTATTTTGATTGGGATTGTGTTAAATTTGTATAACAGTTTTGGGAGTATGGCCATTTTCACAATGTTGGTTCTTCCTAGAAAAGAGCAAGGGATATCCTTCCATTTTCTAATATCCTTTTCAATCTCCATTTTTAGCATAGCATAATTTTCAGCATATAGCTCTTTTACATTTTTAGGTTGATTCTCAAGTATTTCATTTTTTTAGATGCTATTGTGAAAGGTGATATTTTTGCATAATTTTTCTCTCAGTGAGTTTTTTGTTTGTGTACAGGAATGCTATTGATTTTTGAGCACTGACTTTGTATCCAGCTACCCTGCTGAGTTTGTTTATTCTAGTAGTCTTTTAATGGAGTTTTGTGGGTCTTCTATATAGAGTAACATGCCATCTGCAAATAGTTATAATTTAACCCCTTCCTTTCCTATCTTTATTCCTTTTACTTCTCTCTCTTGTCTAATTGCTCTGGCTAATGTTTCCAGAACTATATTGAAAAGGAGTAGTAACAGTGGACATCCTTGTCTTGTTCCTGATTTTAGAGTGAAATCCTTCAGTTTTTGTCCATTTAGTATAATGTTGACTGTTGGTTTGTCATAGATGGCCTTTATAACATTGATGAAGACACTTTGTATTCTGAGTTTCTGAAGAGTTTTTATCATGAATCTGTGTTGGACTTTATTGAAAACTTTTTTTGCATCTATTGAGATGACCATGTGGTTTTGCTTTTGGCTCTGTTGATGTGGTGTATTACATTTATTGATTTGCATATGTTAAACCATCCCTGCATTCCTGGAATGAATCCCACTTGGTCATGATGTATAATCTTCTTGAATTCTATTTGCATTGTATTTGCCAGTATTATGTTGAGAATCTTTGCATCAATATTTATTAGTGAGATTGGCCTATAGTTCTCCTTTTTGGTTGGATCGTTCTCTGATTTTGGTATGAAAGTAATACTTACCTGCAGGAATTATTTAGAGAATATTGCTTTCTTTTCAATTTCATTGAAGAGTTTAAGGAGTATTGGCATCAGATATTCTCTAAATTTCTTGTACAATTCAGCTGTGAATCCAATCAGACATGGGCTTTTCTTTGTTGGTAACTTTTAACTAAATTTTCAATTTCAATAACTGATATTGGGTTATTCAAAATTGCTGTATCTTCTTGGTTGAGCTTTTTTAGTACATATGTTTCTAGACATTTGTTCTTTTACTCTGTGTTTTTAACACTATATGAACAGAGATTTTCAAAGAAGGTATTCATGATCTTTTGATTTTCCATGAGATCTGTAGTAATTTTCCCCTTTTTAGTCCTTATTGTGTGAATTTGGATTTTTTTCTTTCTTTTTCTTGATAAAGTTAGCTCAAGGTTTGTCAATTTTGTTTATTTTCCCAAAAAAACAGCTCTTCATTTCATTAATTCTTTGTATTTTTTTTAGTTTCAATTACATTGATTTCTGCTCTAATCTTCACAATTTCCACTCTTCTAAGAGCTTTGGGTTTAACTTGCTCTTCGTTTTCTAGAAGCTTGAGATGAAGCATTAGGTTGTTTATTTGTGCTCATTCTGTTTTGTTTTTTTTTGATATGACAAATCATTGCTACTTATTTGCCTCTTAGGACTGCCTGCATTGCATTCCACAGATAACAGTATGTTGTTTCCACATTTTCATTGAATTGTAGGCATTGCTTTATTTCTTCTTTAATTTTCATCGGTAGCCCACTGGTTGTTCAACAGGTTGTTATTTAATTTCCATGTATTTATGCAGGTTCTATAATTTCTTTTACCATTAATTTCCAATTTCAGTGTGCTATGGTCAGACAGTACACATGGATAATTTCAATACTTTTGCAGTTACTTAAGAATGTTTTATGGGATAATATATGGTCTATTTTGGAGAATGCCCTATTTACACCTGAGAAGAATTTATATTCTGATGTGGTTGGGTAGGTAAACACCTACTAAGTGCAATTGCCCACAGGTATGATTCAGTGGTATAATTTCTTTGCTGACTTTTTTGTCTAGTTGATCTATCTCCTTGTGACAATGGGCTGTTAAGGTCCCCTGTTATAATTGTATTCTTGTGTATTTGATTTTTCACGTCCATTAGTATCTGTCTTATATAGTTGAGTGCTCTGCATTTGGTGCATATATATTTATAATTATTAATTCTTCCTCGAATTTTTCCACTAGTGAGTATGTAGTGACCTTCTTTATCTCTTTCAATCATTTAGGTCTGAAGTTCATGTTGTCTGCAAATAGAATAGTTACCCCTGCTTTTTTCTGAGTACTTGTTGCATGGAATACTGTTTTCCATCCTTTGACTTTTAATCTATGAGTTTCCTTTTGGATCAGATGTGTTTCTTATGTACAGCATATTGTGGGATGATGTTTCTTGATCCATTCTGTCAACCTATTTCTTTTGATAGGTGAATTGAGGCCATTTACATTTATGGATATATATATATATATATATATATATATATATATATATATATATGCTCGACTTTGCCATGTTATGTTCCAGTTGTTTGCTTTCTGCTTCTCCCCCTTTTTTAATTGCTTGTCCTAACTGGTGGTTTCTATCTGTTGTTGTTCTGAGGATTGTGGTCATTTTTATCTCTATCTAGTATGTTTTCAGTACTCTTTCAAGGGTTGGCTTGGTGGACATGAATTTATTCAGTTGTTCTTTGTCAGGGAACTATCTTGTTTCTCCATTAAATTTGAATGAAAGTTTTGCTGGGTACATCAGTCTGCATTGAAAGTTGTTTTCTTTCAGGGCTAGAAATATCTCACTCCAAGTTCATCTTGACTTGAGGGTTTGTTCTGAAAATTCTGCCATGATTCTAATGGGATTTCCTTAATAGGCAAGTTGTGTCTTTTCTCTAACAGCTTTTAGTATTCTGCTTTTATGCTGTATGTCTGAGATCTTAATTATTATATGTCTGGGTGTAGATTTATATTGGTTGTGACTGTTTGATGTGCTATATGCCTCACTTATTTGCATATCAGATTTTTTCCCCATGTTTGGGAAATTTTCTGCTATTCTGTGAATATTTTAGTTATGTCTTTTGCATTGACTCCTGTGTCTTCACTAATTCTTATTAATCTTACATTGTTGCTCTTGGCATTGTCTTGAAGCTCCTGGATTGTCATTTCATGGTGCTTTGTTGTTTTTAAATGTTATACCTTTTCACAATCACTAATTGTGATCCTGTCCTCAAGGTCTAAAAATCCTATCCTCAGCTTCATTTAAAAGGTTTTGTCAGCTTTCAATAGAATTTTTTGTTGCTTGGATGTCTGAGTTTGTTTCATGAATTCTTCTTGTTTTCTATATTGTTCATTCAAGGTTTCAATCAGTTTCCCATGCTCCTGTACTTTTTTCTCTATTTCTTGTTTAGTTGTGCTCAGCAACTCCTTTACTAAGGTTGTTATTTCTATCTTTACATGGGAGGGTACTTCTAATTTGATTTCCTTCATAGCCTATAGAGTTTTTTTTTATTTCACTCACTATCTTTTCAGAGATTTCCAGTGTGTTGCTTTTGAAGTCCTCTATTTCAATGTCTCCTGTACTTGCCCCTGGTTGACTAAATGTTTGGGATTGCATTTTGCTTTTTCATTTTGCCATTTCCCCTTTTGAGTTAATATTTGGTCCTTCAATCCCACTAGTGTCACTGTTGGTAGTGTGTTTCTTGGGATCTTAATGTAAGCTTGATGTTTGTCCAATTGCTGTGTCCCACAATGAACAGGTAGGCCAGTCACCTGACGTCCCACTTCAGGACCTGTTGGGTGAGTCTTACATTCTTCCTAGGCTGACTAGCCTAGTAGTATTGATGTAGGTCAACTTTTAGTTCCTGCTATTACTTTATCTTTAAGTTATACCAGATCACCAAATCTCCCTGTCTATAGTGTTTGTGTTGGCTGAGGCCCTACTGTGTCCCTATTGTGTTCCTTGTGTTTCATAAGCCCTTTTAACTTTCTCCAAATTGGGGGAGCCCTTATTGGCACACTCCTCACTCTGCCTAATGTTTTCTGTGTGCAGGAAGGAGTCACCAACACTCTTGTCAGACTCTCCAATGTCTTACAGTTAGTTGGAGGGAGCTTTACTACTGGCCATATTTATCCATTGTACACCTCTATTTTAGGGGCATACTTACCACACTGACTGCTTCCTGCTGAGATCTTCTGTTTGGGTGAGGCAGTTACTGAATCTCCCTTCAAGTTTGCACAGTTAATCTGCTGTAGTCCAAGATTCTGGGAGAAAGGGTGGGAGCTGAAGATAAATAGCATTATTAGGTCCAGGAAGTAGGGAATGCTCCCAAGGGGCTAGCAGATGTCCTGGGTCCAGGCATCTGCTGGGTGTGAGCCAAAGTCCCAGGGCATCATGGTGTTCCTTAGTGCTGACTGGAATTGGGTGGCTGTGCAGATCAAGGTCCAAGAGCAACATGAGTTCCCCAGGGCCAGTGGGAGTCATTCTGGAAGCTCAGGGTGGCGTGGGCCAAGGTCCCATGGTGGCATGGCGTTCCTCAGTTCTGGCCTATTTGCAGGTTTTGAGTGATGTTTCAGAGCTTCCTCTGTGTACTGGGAATCACCTGGCCCACTTTTGGCTCCTGGGTAGACTGCTGGCAACTGCTTGACATTTAGAGCTCACTCATGTGGGCCTGCAGGGACTCTGTGTGTCCTCTGGTGATTTCAAACAGAGGGTGTGGTCTTACTGCTGCGGTGCAAAGTTCTAAGGATTCCCCGTGCACTGAAATTCAACCTGTGCTTGTGTGGTCAGGGACTGGGAATGGATTCAGGGACCTGCTTGGTGCTTGGAATTCACTGGGCATGGCCTGGTTAGTGGGCCTCTAATTATATCTGCAACACAGAATGGTTTGTCAAGAAGATAATTAAATCCCCCTATCATATGATACTGTTCAACCTATCAAACCATTGGGTGAACTGAATTGGTGATCTTCATGTTATTTTTTAAAGAATCCCATTTTGAGTTCCAGCTCCCTGGCACTAGCTCAGGGAGCATTTGGGACCATCCCTCCTGGTGGCTGGGTGCCTGCCCAGCCCCTTAGGACAGTGGACTAGGATCCAGAGGTTCCACAGGCTTGAGTGGGACATGCCCAGCAACCTTCATTCAACCAGGAGAGCCAGGCCCGTGCTGCAAGGGGAGCTAAGGCCGTGTGAGTCCCAGGAGCTGAGGAAACAGGAGGTGATTTCCAATGTGCCCATGGAAAGCTTTGGAACATTGCTTGAACCATAGAAATATAGGAAAATGATAAAACAAAAGACCAAAATGCAATCTCAAACCTCTGGACCATCCCAAGAAAGCCTAGGAGCCATGTACATAGGATAAAATGCTAGTCATACACCTGAAATGCCTGAAATGATATCAACCAAAATAAAGAAGCCAGTACAAGAAGCTATGAAGGAGCTCAAATCAGAAATACTCTCCCAGGTGAAAGAAGAAATAAAAGTAGTGAAAGAAATATTGAACACATCTAAAGAAGACACAGCTAAAAAAATAGAAGAACAAAGCGAAAAAGAATCCCTGAATAAACAGTATAAGAAAAATCAGAATACATGAAGGAGATTCAAAGAGATATACAGGAAATCAAAAATTCTATTGAAAGTTGCCAAAACCACCTCAAGAAAAGTGAAGATAAAATTTCAGACCTTGAAGCTAAGATTGCAGCTAGTGAACAGGAAAGGAAAGACCTTCTAAAAATAACAAGGAATCAGGAAATAACCATTCAACAGCTGCAAGATGATGCAAAGAAAAACAATATAAGATTAATAGGGATAAATGAAAAAGAAGGGGATAACACAACAGATATCAAGAGGCTATTTAAAGAAATAATAGTTAAAAACTTCCCAAACATGAGAATGAAAACTGACATACAGATTAGTAAAGCGTATAGAACTCCAAATAGCTATAACCAAAATAAAACTACACCCAGACATATAATAATCACCATCCTAGAAATCCAACATAAGAATAGAATAGTAAAAGCTGTTAGAAAGAAAAGACAGATCACCTATAAAGGAAAACCTATCAGAATCACAGCAGACTTCTCAACACAAACAATGAAGTCAAGAAGAGCATGGAGTGAAGTGTTTCAGATCCTAGAGGAAAACGACTTCCAACCCAGATTGATGTACCCTGAAAAACTGTCTTTCAAAATGGATGGAGAAATAAGATACTTCTATGACAAAGAACAGCTGAAGAACTTCATGATCACCAAACCAAACCTACAAAGAATACTGAAAGATATTCTAGATAACATAGGAAAAAACTACTAAGCAAGACAAACAATTAAACAGAATGGAAAGGTAAAGATACAACAGTAGAAATATAATATGCCAATAATAAACCAATATATGACAGTTATAACCATTAATGTAAATGGTCTCAATTCACCAATTAAAAGAAACAGACTGGCAGAATGGATCAAGAAACAACATCCAACCATATGCTGTCTACAAGAAACCCATCTAACCCAAAAAGAAGCTCATAGACTGAAAGTCAAAGGATGGAAAACAATACTCCATGCAACAGGAACTCAAAAAAAAAAGCAGGGGTAGCTATTCTGTTTGCAGACCATATGAACTTCAAATGAAGAATGGCCTGAAGAGATAAAGAAGGTCACTACATACTACTTAGGGGAAAACTTCAAGAGGAAGAGATAACAATCTTAAATGTATATGAATGAAATTCCAGAGCACCCAGCTACACAAAGCAAGTATTAACAGAAATGAAAAATCAAATAAGCAATAACACAATTATAACAGGAGACCTTAACACACCATTGACACAAAGGGAAAGATCAACTAGATCTATGAACAAATGGACTTGATAGATGTATACAGAGTATCCCATCCAGCAACATCAGAATATACATTCTTCTCAGCAGTACAGGGGATATTCTCTAAAATAAACCATATACTAGCCCACAGAACATATTTAAGTAAATGCAAAAGAATTGAAATTATCCCATATGTGTTATCAGATCATAGCACCATGAAACTAGAAATTAATGATAAAAGAAACTGCAAAAACCCCACAAACACATGGAATTGAATAATACATTCTGTAGCAATCAGGGGGTCACAGACAAAATTAAAGAAGAAATTCAACAATATCTACAAGCAAATGAAACTACAAATACAACTTACCAGAACCTAAGGGATGCACAGGTTTCCTCTGTAGTCCTCAGGGAAAATGTATTGCCCTGAGTTCCCACATTAGGAATACAGAACAAACACAAATAAACAACCTGATACTACACCTCAAACATTTAGAAAAAGAGAAGGAAGCCATCCAAGCCCAAAGCCAAAAGAAGGGAGGACATTATAAAGATTAGAGCAGAAATTAATGCAATAGAACCTAAGAAAACAAAGAAAGAATCAATGAATCAAAGAGTTGGTTCTTTGAAAGAATAAATAAAATTAATAAGCCCCTAGCCAATCTTATTTCAAAAAGGAAAGAAAAGGCTCAAATTCATGCAATACAGAATGAAAAAAGTGAAATCACTACTGACTCTGTGAAAATACAGAAGATCATCAACACCTATTTCGAAAACCTCTACTCTCATATGTTCGATAATACAGAAGAAATAGACAGATTCCTAGAAACATATGTACCACCAAAGCTGGATCAGTAAGATGTAAAACTGCTGAAAAACCCAATTTCTATTAATGAATTTGAAAATGTAATTAAGTCCTTACTAACAAAGAAGAGCTCAGGCCCAGACAGATTCACTGCAAAATTCTACAAGAAATACAAAGAAGACTTAATGCCAACACTCCTCAAACCCTTCAATGAAATTGAAAGGGAATCAATTCTCACTAAGTCATTCCTGGAAGCAAATATTACTCTAGTATCAAAACCTGAGAAAGACCCAACTAAAAGAGAGAACTACAGGCCAATCTCCCTAGTGAGCATAGATGCAAAAATTCTCAATAAAATATTGGCAAACAGGATGCAGCAAATCATCAAGAAGATTATCTGCCATGACCAAGTGGGATTCATCCCAGGCATGAAGGGATGGTTCAACATACATAAATCAATAAATGTAATCCACCATATCAATAGAGCCAAAAGAAAAAATTACATGATTATTTCTACAGATGCAGAAAAAGTTTTGATAAGATCCAACACTCATTTATGATAAGAACATTACAGAGAATTGGAATAGATGGTCTTTACCTCAATATGATAAAGGCCATCTATGACAAACCAACAGCCAACATCATATTAAATGGCCAAAAACTGAAAGCCTTTACCTGTAAATCAGTCACAAGGCAAGAATGTCCCTTTTCACCACTCCTATTCACCACAGTACTGGAAATACTAGCCAGAACAGTTAGACAAGAGAGAGAAATAAAAGGAGTAAACATAGGAAAAGAGGAAGTTAAATTATCATCTTTTGCAGATGACATGATATTCTACATAGAAGACCCCCAAAACTCCATTGAAAGATTCCTAGATGTAATAAATAAATTCAGCAATATAGCTGGATACAAAGTCAATACTCACAAATCAATAACATTCCTATGCACTAACAACAAAATCACCAAGAGAGAAATAAGAGAAGCCACACCCTTCACACTAGCATCCAAATAAATGAAATACTTAGGAAGTAATCTAACAAAAGAAGTAAAAGAGTTATACAGGGAAAATTATAATACCCTGAAAAAGAAATCAAAGAGGACCTTAGAAAATGGAAAGACATCATTTGTTCCTGGATAGGAAGAATAAATATTGTGAAAATGACCATTCTCCCAAAATTGTTATACAGATTCAATGCAACCCCAATGAAAATTCCATTAACATACCTCATAGATCTAGAGAAATAACTCCTGAAATTCATCTGGAACCAGAAGAGACCTAAAATAGCAAAGGCAATTCTAAGCAACAAAGCCAAGGCAGGAGGCATCACAATCCCTGACTTGAAGTTATACTACAAAGCTACTATAATAAAATCAACATGGTACTGGAATAAAAACAGATCTGAAGATCAATGGAATAGATTAAAAGATACAACCACAACTACAAACACACTCAGCCACCTTATTTTTGATAAAGGGACCAAACATCTTTACTAGAAGAACAATAGTATGCCAAAAACTAAAACTAGACCCATGCTTATCACCACATACTAAACTAAAACCTAAATGGATCAAAGGTCTAAATATTAAAACAGAAACACTAAATCTGTTGGAAGACAAAGCAGGTAAAAATCTTGAAGACATAGGGGTAGATAGATAATTCATGAACAAGAAACAAACTGCATGGGAAATACTTCCCAGAATCAATAACTGGTATCATGTATTATTGAAGAGTTTCTGCATGTTGAAAGAAATCTCCAGCATAAAAGAAAGCCCACAAACTGGGAAAAAATCTTAGTGAACCATCCTTCAGACAAAGGACTTCTGTCTAGAACTTATAAAAAATATCATACCCCCAAAATTCAAAGACCCAATCCAAAAATGGGCATCCCAGATGAACACAACAGGTCTCAGAGGAAGAAATACGAATAGTAAATAAATACATGAAAAAAATGTTCATCATCATTAGTTATTAGAGAAATGCAAATTAAAACCACACTGAGATTCCATCTCACTCCAGAAGGAATGGCCAGGATCAACAAAACTACCAACAACCAATGCTGGAGAGGCTGTGGGGAAAAAGGAACTCTTCTGCACTGTTGGTGGGAGTGCAACCACTGTGGAGGTCAATCTGGAGATTCCTCAAAAAGCTGGGGTTGGAAGTCCCATTTGACCCAGCTATTCCACTCCTAGGTGTATTCCCAGAAGAACTGAAAACATTTTACCACAGTGATATCTCTTCACCCATGTTTATAGCAGCACAATTTGTAATAGCCAGATCTTGGAAACAACCTAAGTGCCCATGAACTGAGGAATGGATAAAAAATTGTGGCACTTCTTTACAATGGAGTGCCACTCAGCTATAAAGAATGATCACATTGAAATATTTATAAATAAATGGATGCAACTTGAATCTATACTCATAAGTGAAATAAATCAAACTCACATGTATAAATACCATATAGTCTCCCTAGTGAAAGAAAAGGTAAGAGTACATAAGATTTTATGGTAATCGTGGTTCCCATTATATTGCTTTGAAGTCTTTTAATGTTTTCATTCATTGGTTGGAATGGTTTTATTCTAATTTGTTTGATCTTATTATGTGTGATGATATGAACAGCTATTTTGAAGAAAACAAGACAATCTGGGAGCCATTGCTGATTTAATGTCATCTTGCTCTGAAGTCCTACCATGCTTTTGTTCTTCTATTACTGTTGGTTCTATCGTGTTTTGTCTTATTGGATTTTAATATGTATGATGGTATAAACAAATTTTTATGGAAAATTAGATTATAGTAGCCATTGTTCATTTTGTGTTATTTGGTTCAGAATGCTTTGTAATACTTTCATTCTCTTGAATGGCTTTATTCTATTTTGTTATGTTTGATATTATTATGTGTGAAGCTATGCTCAACTGTTTCAAAGAAAGAGACATTATGGTAGCTACTATTAATATTCA
The DNA here is from genome assembly GCA_004027455.1 of Hydrochoerus hydrochaeris. NCBI lineage: Eukaryota > Metazoa > Chordata > Mammalia > Rodentia > Hydrochaeridae > Hydrochoerus > Hydrochoerus hydrochaeris. Next base: position 17,943 of record PVLA01012819.1, on the reverse strand, counting down.
TTTGTCTTGTTGTGAAGTGCTGTGTTGGCTTACATTGTTCTGTTATGATCTGCTTTATTCTGTCCTCTTTTGTTTTATTCTCTGTAAAATAAAATTTAAAAAGAAGGATACAGTTTTACTCTAGGGTCAGGAGCTAGGCAAAAATAGACCCTACTGGAAAATCTGGGGACCCCACATAGTGATTGGAATGAATATGACAAAAAACTGATTGGTCTAATGATATTGGGCTTGACTTTTACCAGGGCATCACCTAGGCCAACATTTTTTTCTTCTATTTCAGCAAAGATATTAGAGGCATAACTATGATTTAGTATGACAAAATCACAGAGAAATGACTATCTTCAATTTTCACATGTCTGTGTGACCACAAGTTGAGTTGTCTAAATGGAAAGTTTCATTTCTATCACTTGTTATATGTCACATCTGCACAAACCTGATTCTTCTATTTTAAATTAAGATCTTCCTTAGACTAAAGCTGATGAGATCTTGAACATTGTTGGCAAGAGGAATATTTTCCAGTGGTTAAAAAGCAAAAGAAATGGTCATACTTCATGGAAAATTCTAAGAACTTGTGAATAATATTTTAACTCATGCAGACCTGAGTTCGGCATGAATGAGCTCTGCCATTCAGTGGTCAGGAAATCCATGATCATCTCTACCCTTTGGTTTCTCCATCTTTAAAGTGGAGACTATAATATCTACCTTGTGTGATTACTGGATGAATTAGCTATAAATTTATATTGGTCAATTTAAGATTACCAGTAAACATAATTTATTGTTGAATGAGAGAATCAAAACTGATTTACATATTTAGCATCTCCACAAACCACACAATTCCTGTTTGTACTTGTGAAATAGGATATTTTGATAACAATATGAATTTTATTTAAATATTTTTAGATCTTAGAATTTGGCTACATGTTTGTAAATGGAAATTTTCACTGTTTTGAAAGGAAGAGAAGGAGAGGGAGTTTGATTCATTCTAATTTTGCCCTGCTGTGTCTTCTTGGATTGGAATTAGGGAGAAAAGTTTTGCTGATTAAGCACACAAAAACCTGTGCACACACAGTCTCAGACATGTAATTCTATTCTTTGCATTTATATTACCAATGGTCCTATTTCTCATGAATACAAATTATACATGCTTACACCAGAATTGTACATGGTGAAATTATAGAGTGGGCTTAACATGGGGACCACTTTGAATCTTAGTTGTAACATAGTGACAGCCGCATCAAGCATATATGTTTGAATAAAAAGCAAAGTAAAATCATGGGACCAGAGTTACAAATGGTCCCATTATGCGCTAAAGGTAAATGTGTTTTAGACAACCATAAAATGCAAGGACTCCTTATGAGTTTTATTAAATCAAAATCCTGAGTTCAAACTGAGACTCTGTCTCTCTGCTTAGTCTTTACTGCATGGCACAAATTTTATTATTTTTAATTTTAAAATCTCAGTTTCTTTGTATATAAACAGTGATACAAATGCTTCACAGGGGTGTGATCAGGAGGAAGTAAGATGATATATATGACTTTGCTGTGTAACTAGCAACATCTATAAATGGATGGCAAAGATCTATGTTCTGGTTTAATTACAAGTGAAAGAGTCCTCTGATTAGCTGGAGAATTAGTCTTTCCTCCACTGATGTCTTAAAGAGGCAAAAACAAGGTCCAGTTACAATGGTTGATGTCATTACATTTTACTTACAGCCCTGCTTTCCAGCACCTAATGATCTCACTAAAGTAGTCAGCAAACAAGAACAAAAACCATGTCCAGTGGTGAGGCTTCTTCAAGAGTAATCTATCATGTCAACCCATGCTGGGTTGGATGCAAAAACCATTTCTTCTGTCAGTTGTGCCAATACCTATAATGAAGAAAAGGATTACTAAAACAAAAAAATACTCTAAGTACTTACTTGGCCACCCCTGATTTAAAACAGGAAAGAAGAGAAACAAAAGGCAGACAAAATCATCCTAGTTAGCCACTGGGAGTGAAATCTCTTTAATATACATGTGAGTAACATTCACTAGAAAGTAATGTAGACATCTATTGCAATGGTATATTACAAATAGAAAACAAAGACCCAGAAACCTGAAAATACAAATTATCTTTTAGACCCCTTTGTCTGTTATTTATGCTACTTTCTATTCCATTCATGGAAAACTACTGTAAATCTCTTACCTTTTATTTCTATTTCTGTGTTTAACTTTCATTGATATTTTCTTTTGTGGAATGAGCTCTTCAGGAATGCTGGTCATGCCTTCTGTTTCTTCTAATCATTTCTGCTCAGCACAGGAATGTACATGATGGAATTGTTGAGTGGATTTACATAGAACATGCAATTCTGGTTATCTCTTCAGAAAGGACATTGTAAACCTGGAGCAAATGAAAAAGTACTGGGATACCATGATATGAAAGAAACTAGTGACACATTATAAAGGGCTCTAAGTTAGTGGGACACAAGATTCAGAACTGAAGGTTGTATAGATATGGGAAACTCAAGACCAATGGAACTTTCAACAAAACCTTGTGGCTTAGGAGACAAAACCTGGAAAATAGTTACAGAGAGAAAAGAATGTTTCTGAGATTGAATTTAAATCACAACTTAGTCACAGTCATAGATAGATGGTTTCATTTAGTGCCCCTTTATAAGTTTGGTGGCATTTCTTCCTACGAATTTTGTTTTGTGAGTATTTTCAAATTTTGGATAAGAGTATCTTTCTATTATTCAACATCACTCACTCAAAGAAATTCAGAGTTCTAAATGAGATCATTTGTCTTGTCTGAACATTATTTGAATCAAAAACAAAGCTTCACCTGGGAAAGTAATTTTTTTTTTCATTTTTTCTTCTGAGAATCACTGACATTTTCTCTATGGAAAGGGATTTTCCTCCCTGAAGTCACTATATCAGAGCTGTCTAAGGAACGAACATTCTAGACTCAGCCAAGGGACTCCTCATGGGAAAGCCATGCTTTGGACATTAGAAGGCACTGTCCCACTTAGAAATCTGAATGGAAATGGAAGATTCAGCTGCTAATGGACTTCATGACAGGAGAGTATGAGATCTACAGCTATAGTGGGTCACAGTTTGAGGGAATTTTAGACAGAGGAAGACTGAGACCCAGAGAGAAGTGACTTTCCTAAAGGTCACTCAGAGAGCCTCAAATCAATAATAAGAGGTGACCTCTATGCCACAAAGCAGTAGAAAAATGACAGCAGGCTTGGCCATCCAAGGGACTCACACTAGATTTTAAAGTCCACTCTCACACTAGATTTCAAAGTCCACTCTGTTTCCCCAAGCATCAGAAACAAAGCTGGATTCTTACTTTTGGAGAGGTGCAAGAAAGAGAGAAGTAAGTGAGTCTCCAAACAACCATGGCCCACTTCTGTGCTCTCCAAAAGTCAATAGTCTCCAAAGTCAACATGTGAGTTTACAGTAGATCCACGAGACCAGGACAGAGTTCTCACATCTCCTTTATTTCCCATCAAGTCCAAATGAGGGCCAGGCTCAAGAAATTACAGAGCGTGGTCACCATACTTGTGAAGATTTCCATTTTCACTTGTTAGTTGAATAAATGAAAAGTAAGAGGAAAGTAATTTTTGCCTTCATTAACTTCTTGAATTTTATTCAGAAGTGGAATAAACTTTGGAGGAAATCTGTACATGTGAGACATTTTACAGCAGTGCTTTATAATAAACTACTCCAACATCTTCCCCGGGCAAGGGGATAGACATAATCGCTGCTTGCATAGCGCTTACATTATAATGTATGGCTGATACATTTTCAGAAAAAAGTACTCTTTGAGAATCAAACTGGCTTATTTCACACTTTGTTCAACATAAGAACAATTTCCATCCTGTGTACCTAATAATGGGGAATGTGCTCTCCTTCTGATTGGTGCCTGGGAGACTTACATTCTGCACAAGTTAGTCGGACGGTGTATGTTTTGACTTGAGACTCACTGTTGCCATCTGTAAAATGATCAGATTGGTATAGATGTCCTCTTAACTCTCAGATGCAGAAGGGATTCCAAAGCCTCACCTGGGACAGGAAAGCAGGTTTGTGGCATTTCACTTTAATCTGCAATGCCACCTTGTGGTTATCAACAAGGACCGCACCAAGGGCAAGGAAGAAGCTCTGTAACTCATCAGCCCATGTCAGAAGACAACCAAGGGAGACGTGAGCTTATGCTTTTCTTCCTCTGTGGCTGAATCCATTGAAGAACATTCAAGCGTTTCCTTTCAAGATTTCATCCTGTAGCCCTTGGAAGCTTCTAACCGTGAGAAACACTTACAGTGAGCTCTCATGACATAGTTCAGGGTTGCTGGAGCCTTGGCAAATGGTTCTACCCCATCACACCACACTCTGATTCTCTGCTAGATGATGTCAGAAGGGATGGATCTAGGGCAAGATACTGGATGGAGAAACATAGGGAGATGAGCCAGTTTTCCAGGCCAAATTGTTCTCTCTCCGGCTGGGGGAAAAGTAAATTATTATTTCCAGGATGTAGAGGTCTGAAAAATTTCAAGTTTCCAATCATTTTCTTTCTTTCTAGAACTAATTTTTCTGATTACTATATTTTGAAGGGCACTGTCATGTCTTGGAGAGACTCTGTAGCCAGTCCTTGTCCTTATGCATATGCCGGACTTCCCTAAACCTGATGTCCTCATTTCAAACTCTGCACTGCCAGAAGGAGCTTAAATTAGATTCCCTACATGGTAAACTCAGGTGTGTTTGCAAAATACACTTTATGGTAAAAATACTGGACTTTTGGTGTGGAGGGGAGAGTTGGAAGTTATTTGGTCCATAAAAAATTAGGAACCTGGAAAATGCAGTCCTTTGGGGCAGGAAGCAACGGCAAAAGTACCAGGTCGGGAATTGGCACTCTGTACTCGGTCCTGAGCCAAGCATTCAATATGTATTATTTTATGCAATTTACCCTAATGACATTCAAGGTGACTAGTTCACCATCCTAGTATGATAGTGGAAAAATCCAGTGAGTATTAAGGAGACTATAACATGGCCCCAGTATCCCACCTAGGAAGTGGTGTCACCAGTGTTTTAGTCTCTGTTCTAACTCCAGGATTCATGATTTCATTACACTCAGGAAAGCAAGAGATGGGACACAAAAACCTGTGTTTTGATTTTCACTCTGTTACCAATAAAAATAGTCCCCAGACTCATTATCCACAGCCTCTAGCTTCTTTAGATTTAAAAGGAGATGACATGGGATCAGGCTAAAGGAAAAAGTTCAATCAGAGCATACTAGGAATCTTCTGCTAATTTCAAGACTGTGTTGTGAAATAAGGATTCAGCTCAGCAACTGTTTTGCTTACTCTAAAATTGATCAAAGACTTTTATTTGAAAGATATAAAATAGAAAGGACTCCTTATTTCATCTTGATACCATCTCTGTGTACTGTCCAGTGCAGATCAGATGGCTTCTTAACTTTGTGGATACATGAGTCAGTGGCTCTTGGTTTAAGTCCAATCCAAGGGGCAGCAGGCTCATAATCAGAGTGCAGGTCAATACTGATGCTAAGTTGACCAACCTGCCTCTTACTTATTTTGTTATGACATCGATGTCCAAGACTCTATTGTCTTGTCTGGAATCTTATGAGCAACTCTGACTCTGATTATAATATTACAGGAAATATTCTCTTTGGGCTTTAGGAACCCTGAATTATGTAATGCAGAGCAAGCTCACAAGCCTCTGAGTTTCAGGGTCTTTATCCCCAGGATGATGAGTGCATACCTTGGAAACTTCTGTGTCCCTGGAAAGCTGAATGTTCTGATTAGGTAAACAGTAGTTTTCTATCCCTAACTCTGTACTAGAGCTGCATTTTTAAATGCCTGGGTCCTGCATATAGACACTTCATTCAATTGGATATCTATACTTTTAAAAGCTTCTCAGAACATGCTAAATATGAAGCCAAAATCAAGAACAAGTGCACTAAGGTTACATTCTAAAAGAGATAACCTTGCTCAAAAAAGAGAAAAAGAAAAGGAACAAGCCTGGCCAAAAGTTGTTCATTAAAAGTGTTATATTAAAAATTAAACCTAGGACTCTCTAACTTCAAATCCATATTACACTGCTTATGGCAACATATGTAAAGATCATGGTCCCTTTTGCCTTAGAATACTTACTATACTTTGTAAACTCAATAGAATAAATGATACAAAAATAATAATGCTACAGTTCATGCTAAATCCTCCAGTTTTCATCAAAGGTAAAGAGAATATTCTCCAGTGAATTTTATTGATTTCATTAGGCTGATGAGCTTATTTTCACTGTGTGAAATAATATTCAACATGAGAAAAGAAAGTGGAACTAGGTGGGAAGAATAAAAACGCCTTTTTAAATCCCATCAGTTAGCCGATTCTCACATACAAACGAAAAAAAAATCGAGCAGCAGTTTTTTTAGATTTTTTAATCAGGTAAAAAGCCCAGATTATCACCCTCCAAGAAAAAAGGAATAGCTCTAAAGTCAGTTTCTGCCAACACCTGCAGCTTTCAGCAACTTTGGTCTTCACTTCTGGTTCCAAACCCATCTGTCAAGTCACACTACCCCATTTGCAAATGCTATCTGGCTTCACAAGAACTCTTTTATTCATCACATTTATTAAGTAATAGAAAGTGAGTTATAGTCATTACAGAATATAAAAAATACTTCCATTCAGGTGTCCAAATGAGTCTCTTTGGCTGGATTATGAAAAAGGAGCCCTGGCTGACTTCTCTCTGTGCCCAACAATTGTGCCAGAAAGTAGAGTGTAGTTAGAGTCCTTTCTAGAAGATTGGTTCAGTACTTAAGCTAATTAAGATGCATTCCTTCGGGTTTGTTTGCTGAGTGCCCAATATGTACCTGGCACTGGGCTAGGACAGTGTCACTTTGGGTTGGGGCTTAATCAGTCTGAACTTCATCTTAGAGACGGGCATAATAATATCTGTTTTATAATACTGTAAGTGAAATCATAACAAACATTTGAAAAAAAGTTTCTTTTATTCTTTCTCTTTCACTTCTAGAATTACATTTCATATATAATTATTTTTGTCCAATAAATGATTGTGTATCTGATGCATCTTAATGACCTTGCTCATATGGTACCTCAAATTGTCCCTATGCCATTTCAGTGGATGATTTGTTGGTGTGTGTGGTCCTGATGTAGGCAATTACACTTATGTTGTTTGGTCTACTCCCTCAGGATCTTGGTTTCCCTGTGAATCCCTTTATGTTAATTCATACTGTAACATCAGTGAACCATATGGTTACTCATCTTTCTGAGAAAATGGTTTGCACTTCCATGGCATTATAGATCTTAGATTTTGATGGCATCTTAGAGTAACCAGTTGCACTCACCTACCTAGACTCAAAGGAACTTGGTTCTCCTACCTAGACTCAAAGGAAGGGAGATCCAGAGAATTCACTGGATGTAGCTGCATGTATTTCAACTTGTGACATGGAGGTGAAATCAGACTTACTGTCTGAGGCAACATAACAAATTCATGCTTAGGAGATTTTAGCAATGAGAAAAATATCTCTTTAGCATGGGCTTATCTGAAAATTCATTAAATCCTCTGACTTTGCAAATCCTCAAGTTTGGGTTGTATTAGAGAACTTCCAGCATGCTGTGTGCTGAACTGAATTGCTTCCCTTGTTACTTCAGTATTCAGACTACAGGTGTCCTGGATATCTTTGTCTGTCTAGATACTTTCCACCTTTCTCTTTTCCCCAGGTGTTTAATCTCCTTGAGCTTTCTTGCCTTCTATCTTCTACTTAGATTCCTACAGATTAGAGGAACATAGGACCCTGAGGTCAGAGGTTTACTCCAATGGCTGCTTTCTTAACAGGTCTGAAATGGGCTCCCTCTGTTCTTTTCATGATTGTTTCAGTTCCTTCCAGAAAGACCTTGCCCTTATTACCTGTGCCTCAAGGATCCCTTAAGAGCAGCTTCCTGTCAGTATTTCAGCCCAACATGTGATGCAATCACCTGCTGTTGGCACCTGCTCATACTCATCCTAGATGATTGTACACAGACTAAAGAGTTTCCCCACCCCCATCCTCATCTGTCAATAGTTCTTTATATATTCTCTTAATACTGTATTATCCATCTTCCATTTACTGAGACTGTAGAGAACGGATGCAAAATAAAGTGTGAAAACATAGAATATAAGAAGTAAAGAAGACTTTAAGATATTTTCTTTAATATTTTCCTTTGACTCCTAGATTGTATAAAAATGTAGATATATGACATCACACAGGGAGTCGATGACAACACAAGGATAAGACACTATGTTTCTCAACATGGAATAAGACTCTCAGGCAACTGCTTTGTTGCTTCTTTGAATACTAAACAGTGGAAGGAAATGTAATCTATTACAAGCATGGCAAACACATTTGACTAGGTCATCAATGTTAGCATTAGTACCAAACCATGGTGAGAAAAGATCCATTCAGATCATGTAAGGATGCCACCGTATCTCTGTAAAATTTTCTGTCCAAATTCCAAACATGCAGCTTTCCTAAAAGAAAAGGATTAGGAAAACTAAAACTGAAGGACATTCTACAAAATGCTTTGTTTGTTTCTCTCAAAACTTTTAAGGTCAGAAAATAAGCAAAGTATGAAAGATTGTCATTGTACAGTCACCTAGGAAGACTTGCCAGGTAAATTAAGTATGGTGTCCTGCATGGTATTCTCAAACAGGAAAAGAACATTATGGATAAATGTTGAAATCTAAATGAAGGGTACTTTTTAAATTAATTGTAATGTACTCATGTTAGTTAGCTTCTTAGATGTAGTAAATGTATCCAGAAATCAAAGATGTTAATAAGGAGGGAAACTGAGATGCTTTCAACACCTCATTCTTACTCTTGTTGTACACAAATTTTAAAGTTTATTTATATCCAAACATTTCGTGTATCTCTAAATACAGTGCAGTATCTTATAGCAATCAAGGCTTGCTTCATTGAGTCTGTTTCTGCATCTATAAATGGAAATGTAAACCATTACCTTTAAGAGTGGTTCTGAAGACTATGTGAAAGGTTTTTTTTTTTTTTTTGACATAGGATTAGTAGCCACATAATGAATGGAAACTCCAAGGTATTTGGTTAAGTTGTCATCAAAACTCAAGCTGTCTTTTCCTCTTCACTCACTCATTCTTTCCTTCATTCATTCCTTCATTCAATGAGTATTTATCAAACACGTGTTCTGTTCCACAGACTTAGCTAATACTTTAGCTAAAATGGTGAATGGCATGGACATGGTCTCATTATTGAAAATCACACTGTAGACTTCAGTACAGCAACCACTTGTTTATTGATTTCAAAGGTTTTTAGAGCGGGCTACTGACACCTAAGAGCCTATGTGTTACAGGCACATGCTTCACCCAAGAGAGGACTCTTTTCAGAACAAGAAAAAATGAAAATAATATCTAAATACTAAGAAAGAAGTACCTGGGCCAAGAAGTAACCCAGAGATGATTTCTCTGTCTACAAAACCTCTTAGACAAAGGGATGGAATCTTTTTGATTAGTTACCTGATTAGAAGGAAATTCATCCTTAAGGAAAAGAGGTTTCAGTCATGAAAGCAGAATGATAGATGTGAAAAAGTTCAAATTTCAAATTTCAGAAAAGGAATTGTACTAAGACGTTCTTAAATATCCCTTCCATTTTAACAGAATAAATTCAAAAGCAAGAAAATTTCATAATAGTCCTAGCATTTTAGGGTTGTGTTTCTGTTCTAGCTTGGGTCTAAAATGGACTCCAAAGCTTCATGTGTTTTGGAAGTGACTGGATTACAGCGCACTATGGTTGCCTTGTTGTTAGGAGATGGGCCTGGAAAGAGGACGGTCACTGGGCCATGACCTGGAAGAATGTTTTTCTTCTTGCTATCTTCCGTCTCTTCTTCCTGGCCACTGTGATGTGACCAGATTTCCTCCACCATGACCTTCTGCCTTCAAACTCGCCAAGTATTATTTGAAACTTCTAACATCCCTAAGCCAAAATAAATGTCTCTTCTTTTAAGTTATTGGTTTCAAGTTTTGTGTCCATGGCAAGAAAAGTGACCAAAATAATGGCAAAAAGTAAAGCATGGATAGATATAAAGTAGAGATCAGAGTTTGGAAAAATGAATTGAAAGTGACCGTAATAATGTGAAGATGTAGAAAAAAACAGATCTCGACTGGTACTGCAGTTAAGAAATACATAGAATGAAGATTTAAGCAACACTTGGGATTAATTGTTATAATTATGACTCCAAGTCTGTGGACTTTAACTCCTGAAATGACAGGAGCATTACTAAAGGACAAGAGAGTTAAAACCAGTGTGTTTATGAAACAGAAATCAGCTTTACTTGAGTCCTACATGCTATTAGAAAAGTCATGTAGAAATGTCCCTTTAGGTAGGGGAATACCTGGAAAACTATGGGGACCTTTCTGTGTTAAGTAAGGATTCCATAAATTACCAATACATTCTTCTCTTGGTTTCACAGGAGAAGGAGTTCTTATGCATGGAGAATGTGCCCATTATCCATTGTCTGAAAAATTTAACAAGTCACTTTTCCTCATCATTGTAAAATGAAGCTAACTCTCTATCTATGTATCTTCTATCTATCTATCTATCTATCTATCTATCTATCTATCTATCTTCTATCTATCTATCTATCTATCTATCTATCTCTACCTCTGTTTCATGGTGAGGGATGGCACTGCACAGAGTAACAAAAATATATCCCTAGCACATAGAATTAGTGAACTGCAGTAATAATGACAGTAGGATATGTTGGACAGGACAATACTGTTGTCAAGTTATTTACATCAGATACTACGATATTTAATTTTCACTGTTTTGGGTCATTAGAACATTTCACAGATGGAAAATATGAGACTTCAATTGTGGACATTTTGATTAGTTTTGGAATAAAGTAACTGAGACCTGTAAATCCAAACCTCTTCCCCTTAAACTATTCTGCTTTCTCCTGATCATGAACAAGGGAGTTGAAAATCCTCAGGGTAGAATGTTTGAATGTGCCACCACATTCACTGTGCAATTCTTTTCTATTTCTGTGTAAAACTTAATGGATTTAAAACAACTTATGTTAGTTTAAAAATGTAAACTCATGTGTTATGGCTTGTTTGGAAGCCCTTTAAAGACTTACGCTGTCATAGGTGGGGCTTTGTATAGGTGGCCAAATCTGGGGTGCATGACACTGGGATTAAGAATGGGATGTCACAACTGATTCACAGTGAGATGCTAGGATTAAGGATGTCCCTGAATAAAATATAAGATACATAAAGAAGGCAGCTGCTGTCACTGCTTGTCACTGTTGCCTGATACTTTTTTGCTGTTTCTCTGCTTGCTGCCTTCTGCCTGACATGCCTTGGACTGTGTCTCCTGTGTGATGTCCTTGTGCCATGCCTCCCTGACTTGAAGCCAGCCAACTTTGGACTGACCACTACAACTGTGACAAGGAGTAAATCTTTTCTCCTTCAACTCTGGATGTTGGGTGTTTTGCCTCAGCAAGGAAAAAACTGTACCTAGTACATCAGCTTTAATAACTTTTGTTTTCATTGTTGGCATGTATATGAGCTACTTAACAACTCTATGGAGGTATCCTAAAATTATTTATTTTTAATTGTAAAATTCGGTTCTTGTGCCTTTGGAGGACTATGTGACAATTGCCAAAACATCCTGGATGTAGAATATTTTCATCGTGTTAGAATGGTACAGTGTGTCTGTATGTTTCTTCCCTCTCCCTGTCCCAGGCTATTCCACATACACTTCTCATCCTTTTGGGCTTAGTTCTCCTTGAAATTTCATACACAATGAATGCATCCTATTTAGTCTTTAGTATGTTTTTCACTTTGTACTTTACAGGAATGGTTTATGTTTTGAATGAACAATATTCCATTTATACGCATATGTGACACTGTATCATAAATTGGTATACATTGGCAGAATTTCCATTTGTATTCAATTATTAACAATGATTTTTGTAAATTTATGTGGAAGTTTATGTGATAAATGTTTTTATCTATTTTGAATACATAACTCAGAGAGGAATTTCTGAGAAATTCAATAACATGTAACTCAGGGAAGAATTTCTGAGTCATACATGTTTAAATTTTTAAGAAACTGCTAAACTGTGTTTCAACATTGCTGTTCCACCTTACATTCCTATCAGTGTAGGAATTTTTGGAATTTTTTAGTTTCTCCACATCCTCATCAACATTTGTTATTTTCTGTTTTAAAAAAATTATAGACTATGTAATTTTCATTTGTAATTTTCCAATAACTAATGGTGTCGAGCATCTTCCCATATGTTTATTAGCCATATATTATCTTATTAATGAAATCAGTACTCAAATATTTTGCTAAGTGTAGTTGAATCATTTGTATTATCATTGAGCTTTGTGAGTTTTTCAATATATTCTAGATAAGTCTTTTATCAAATGTAAGCTTCACAAATATTTTCTTTTTTATTTTAAAGAGAATAAAACAAAAGAGGACAGATCTAAGCAGATCAGAACAGAACAATGTAAGCAACACAGCACTTCACAACAAGACAATTGGATATTAACAGTAGCTATCTAATGGCAAATATTTTCTTTAAATGTCTGGCATATGCTTTCTTAACTTTTCTTATTAAAATGTACTTTAAAATTGATGAATTCATAATTAATATTTTTTCTTTCTTTGATCATTATTTTGGTATTATATAAAAGAAAACTCTACCCAGTTTAAAATCATTTTCTTCTAAGTTATGGTCATACAGTTTAAACATTTTATATTAAGGTCTATTGCAGATTTATGATTCAGTTTTGTGTGTACTGTGGGATAAAGATAAATAGGGTTTTCTTAGAATTGCACCTGAAAAAATATTCTTTCCCTTTGTAAACTTCTTTGGTTACTTGTCAAATTTTAAGTAGCCATAAAAATCTATTTTGAACTCTCATTATTTTTCTTATTGATTACTCTCAAACTGCTACCATGCTCTCTTAGGTATAATTTAAATTATATAACTTAAATTCAAGAAGAGTGATTTCTCCATCTTGTGTTTTACAAATTTATTTTTGAATTCCTTATTAGTTTCACTTACACTTTAAGATTAAGTGGTCAATTTGTAAACAAAGGAAATATCCACTGGAATACTTGAGAGGAACTGTGTTGAATCCAGATAGCAAAAATCTGGAAAGAGGTGTATTCTAAACAACATTATATCTTTTGATGTAGAAAACATAAAATATCTCTCTACTTATTCATACTTTTAACACAGAAACTTTATTGTTTTCATTATATGTAGTTAGCACTTTACTGAATACTTTCTTAACTTCAAGTCATGGGAACAGTTTCTTACAATGCTAAATATTCTAAAGATGTGCTATCCACATTTGTTGGTGAACTGATTTGGAATAATGTAGGAAATAATTTCATATAATTAATTCTATCAGAATAGTTAACAGACAGGACTATTTAATGAATAATTTATCCTTTGCTTTTCACACTTCAAATCTACATTTATAACAAAACGATTTAGCTTACTTAAGTACATAGACATTTGGCCACTCAAATTTGTCTCATACTGTTATAGTTTGTCTATCCAAGGGTTAAACATTTTAATTATCATGCTTTGTATCAAGTATTAATTGCAAGTCAAGTCAATCTTTCTTTTATACTTTTATTAAAGATTTACTTGTTAGTGTTAGCCTTGATTTTTTCATATGATTATTAGAAAGAATGTGTATGGTTACTCACAAACACACACACACACACGCACACACACACACACACACACACACACACACTGTGCCGAAAAATGTGCAGAAAAGCATGGGTTAGATAAATCCACACAAAAAGATACACTGAGATTCATTTATGCACACTTATAAAAAACTTATTGAAAGATGTTGTGGGTGTTTAAATAAAATATATTGTATAAGAGACATTGCTATTAATTTCAGAATACTGCCCATGACGTTGAACATCCCTACTGCATCATTCTAACCACTTTCTGAAGCAATTACAGAAGTCTCCTTTTTTGATTATTTTTACAAGTTATAATCAAAGATATGATGAATGTTACTACTGCATGTCATCCAACTGGAAGGCCAGCTCATAACAACGTGATGGCTCCTCATCCACCTTATTCAGTGGATTTGGCATCACACAATTTTTGGCTCTTCTTTAAAGTTAAAATGACTACAAGAGGTAAACATAGTGAATCAGTTCAGGACTTCAAAGCACCCATGGAAGAGGACTTTCAGAACAACTTTAAAAGGTGACAAGCATGCTGGGATAAACGTGTTCAAAGGGAAGAGGACTATTTTGAGGTGGATTCATGGCAATGTGTTGTCCAGTGTAGTGACAGTTAACTTAAACACACACCACATTTTTGATCAGCTCCTACAGTGTATGTCAGTTAAACTAGACTGTCAACTTGATTGGTTTGGGAGTTGCCTGGATGTGTCTGGGATGGTCATGGAGGTTTATCATTGGGTATAGGATCTGGTCATTGGTCCTTTCCTCTCTGGAACTCTTTCTCACTCTGCTTTCTGCCCTCTATAAACTGAACATCTTTGATTCATTATTCCTTTCTGCCATGATGTTCCTACCTTGGACCCAGCTGATTATGCACTGAAGCCTCAAGTCATTTCTCCTTCAAATTGTGTATGTTAGGTATTTGTTCCTAGAAAGGAAAAGCTAACATAGAATTAAGATTACTATTCTGACTATACCTGACCACATGGTTCAAAACCTGTGGAATTTGTTTGCAAGGGAATATGGAAATATTTACTAAATTAGACCAGAAAAAGTCAAGAGTTCTGGAAGCAGAGACTAGTAAGTGATTGTGGTTAGATGTCAAAAGACCAGACTGCTTATAGAAATTAAATCAATAAAGGTCAGGCTCAGGAAGTTTCAGTCAGGAATGAGGACTATATTGGAAATTGAGGTGGAGGACATGAATAATATATTCTGACAGAAAAAAAATTGTATATATTTTGTCCATGTCCTTAGACTTTATGTATGACTGAATTTAAAGGTGGCTGGCTAATTGATTTGGCAGAAAATTTATAGATTATCCAATGTTTAGACTGTGGCATGGGTACTGCTGACTGTTTTTTAGCTAGATCTATAGTAAAAATTTTGAGCAAATAGAGGAACAGAAAACTTGAGAAGCTTAAACTTTGACTGGAAATAAAATCACATATAAAATAATAAAGTTGGGGCCAGAGGAGGTGTGGTTGATGAGGAGATTAGCACCTTTGAAAATGAAACAAATACTTTAAACTAGAGCATAAAGGAAGATGTCTAAAGGGGAATCACAGAAATCAGTAAGACCTCACCCATATCATACTTAATTATACATAAATGTAAGCCTTTAATTTGAAAAGAGCACCTCTGACTTCTGAAAAGAGTCATTTAGGGTCTTGTTTCCCGGAGATTGATTGTACCATGCTCAGCTATCCATGCAATCAGAGACTGCTGAAACCACAGCCCCAGCGTGGACTGGCTATTGTGCAAGCTGCATAAGATCTTAGCATCAGCTGTGGTACTGGATTTACTGACAATACAGAATGCAGTAGATGTGGAGATAAGAAACTTTTCACCCAAATTTCAGTTAAAAACCTGAGAGACCATGACATGTATCCTGAGAGAGGGCTGTGAAAATCTTTTTTTTTTTTATTTAAAGAGAAAAAAACAGAAAAACGGTAGAAATATTACAGAATTTCAAGAAAAGATAAACAGTAAAAAATCACTAGTTGATACATTACATATTGTTCTTTTAGAAATAGTTTTTCAAGTTACAAAATTAAAGCACACAAAGTGGACACTCAAGCAGTGAGAGTGCAAACAGATCTGTTCAATAACCCAAGAAGAACGTAGAAATATGGTTATCAATCCCACACACCTAAACATACATGCAGATATATCTTTTAAAATGCTTCCTATTTCCTCTTTTTTTGCAATAGCAATTATACATTTTTAAAATTTTATTTAAAGAGAAGAAAAAAAAGCAAAACTGAAAAAAGGGTAGCAACAATACAGAATTCTAAAAGAAAGAAAGAAAAAGAAAGAAAAAAAAAGAAAATGAGAAAAAGCCCCACTAAGAAATCAGTAATTTATAAATTACATGCTGTCATCCTGGATGTAGTTATTCAAATTATAAAGTTAAAAGGTACATAGTAAACATTCAAACAGTCAGACGACAAACAGTTCTGCTCAAAGATCCAACAAACATTCAGCAATATGCTCATCCATTTTACACACTCAAACATAGATGCAATTATATTCCTTAGAGCACTTTCTTTTCCTCTCTTTTGTACAATATCAATTACACATTTTGGTTTATTACACTTGTAGTTCTTATTTACTTTTTGCACTAGAGACACAATATGATATTTATAAATATGATTCTTATTTATTTCACTAATGAGGATAGTCTCAAGTTGTCTCCATTTACCTATGAAGGCCTCAAGATCATCCTTTTATATAGCTGAGTAATATTCCATTGTATAAAATGCCACATCTTTTTCATCCACTCTGCAGTTGATCTTGGTTGTTTCCAGGATTTAGCGATCATAAATTGTGCAGCTCTGAACATGGGTGCACATATATCACTATAATATGAACTTTTCAGTTCTTTGGAGAAAATACCCAGGAGGGCAATAGCTGGATTGAATGGGGTTTCCAATCCTAGTCTTCTGAGAACTCTCCTTATGGATTTCCATAGTGGTTGACCAGTCTACATTCCCACAAACAGTGGAGCAGTGTTCCTTTTTCTCTGCAGCCTCGCCAACATTTGTTATCAGTTGATTTCTTGATGGCAGCCATTCTTTCTGGAGTGAGGTAGAATCTCAATGTTATTTTAATTTGCATTTCTCGAATGACCAGTGATGGTGAACATTTCTTCATGTATTTATTTGCCATTTGTACATCTCTCTAAGAGCTGTGTGTTCACCTCAGATGCCCATTTTTGGAGAGGGTCTTTGAATTTGGGGGGCTTGATGTTTTTCAATTATTTATATGTTCTGGACACAAGTCTTTTGTCTGAGGGGTTGCTGGCTAAAATTCTTTCCCACTCTGTGGGTTTTCTTTTCATTCTGTTGGTGATTTCCTTTGAAGTGCAGAAACTTTTAAATAATATGAGATCCCACTTGTTGATTCTTTGAAGTGTTTCCCATGCAGTTTGCATTTTGTTCATGAATTCTCTGCCTACCCCTATGTCTCCAAGACTTCTACTTACCTTGTCTTTCAGTAGATTTAGTGTTTCTGTTTTAATATTGAGGTCTTTGATCCATTTAGACTTTAGTTTTGTGCGTGGTGATAGGCTTGGATCTAGTTTCAGTTTTCGACATGTAGAGAGCCAATTTTTCCAACACCATTTATTAAAGAGTCTATCCTTCCAGTGGACATATTTAGCCCCTTTGTCAAATATCAGGTGGCTGAGTGTCTTTGTAGTTGTGCTTGCATCTTCTGATCTGTTCCATTGATCCTCAAGTCTATTTCTTTGCCAGTACCAACCTTATTTTATCACTGTGGCTTTATAGTATTGTTTCAAGTCAGGAATTGAGATGCCTCCTGCCTTGCCTTTGTTGCCTAGAATTACCTTTGCTATTCTAGATTTCTTCTGTTTTCAAATGAATTTTAGGAGTGTTTTCTCTAGATCTGCGAGGTATGTCAATGGTATTTTGATTGGGATTGCATTAAGTCTGTGTAACAGTTTTGGAGTATGGCCATTTTCAAATGTTGGTTCTTCCTAACCAAGAGCAAGGAATGTCCTTCCATTTTCTAATATCCTCTTCAGTCTCCTTTTTCAGCATAGTATAATTTTCAGCATATAGGTCTTTTACATTTTTAGTTAGGTTGATTCCTAAGTATTTCATTTTTTTAGATGTTATTGTAAAGGGCGATATTTCCATAATTTCTCTCTCAGTGAGTTTT
>PVLA01012818.1:0-41408 GCA_004027455.1 Hydrochoerus hydrochaeris | reverse complement strand
TTTTCTTCAGCCCTTTAGCAATTAAAATTAGAAACTAGCACCAATTGAGAAATAGAGTCCTCTTTATTTCACAATGAATCTGGGGTTTTTGTTTGTTCGGAGGCAGCTATTGAGTTGAACCACCCTGGTGGGGATCAATTTCTTTCCATCTTCACTGAGAAACTACAACTCCCAGGAGACCTCTCCACAGGACCAGGGAAGTGGGAGAGCAGATATATCTTGAAAAAGCTTAATTTTAGTCTCACCCACCTCACGCTCCTGGAAAAAGCACACAGAACCTTGTTTGTCCAAGGGTTCAACTTTAAGGAATCACTCGGAAGATGTGCTCTAGTCAAGAGGAATGAAGAAAGAAGATTACAAAGGAGCAGACAGATGACAGCGCTGCAGAACCTCAGTAAACAAGACAGCCATCCCAATCCAGCAACCTCTGAGTGAGGCCTTCAGCTGCCACACCCGACAGGTTGGCTCCTAAGGAGCCCCAGACAGAACCTGAAGGGCAGAGTCCACTTCCACAGTGGCATCTGAACGAGGTTCAAAAGAAAATGGCCACAGTAGGGATTGTCATTGATCATGGGAATAACTATTGCTGTACATAAGAACTCTGGCTCCCTCTTCACCAGTTTGCAGAATTTTTATTTAATGTAATCACTATGGTAATCCCTACATCAAAACATGGAGCTATAGCTATTAAGTGAAATGTTCCTAAAATGGTATAATCACTTTGGAAAAGGCTGGTAATTTCTCAAAGGTGAAGTATAGAGTTATCATATGAATTTCAATAAAGCTCTTATCGGTGAGAAAAATATCCCTTGATTGCTAATGCAACAGTTTTTGGCAATATCCAGATGTTTCAATTTGTGTCTAATTTGCCTCCTTTAATGGTCAGCTATTATTTTAATTATTGAGGCTCTGAGTCAGACTTTAATGGACTCAGATTCAAGCTTCCCCAGGATAGATCAAATAACCTTGGACAAAGCACTTAATTATTCTAAATCTATTTTTAACATATTAAATTAAAACAACTATATCTCTTACCTCAAACTAATTGTGATAAGTTTTTGTTTGTTTGTTTGTCAAGACAGAGTCTCATTATCCAGTTCAGGCTGGCCTTGCACTTTGTAGCCCAGGCTGGTCTCAAACTTGCAACAATCCTCCTGCCTCATCCTCCCGAGTGCTGGGATTACAGGTGTGCCATAATTGTGAAAGTTTAAAGAGATCTTATAAAGTGTTTAGCTCAAATTCTGGAATCTTTTTTTTTTCATTTTTTACTTTTTAAAAAAAATCCGTTTTATTTCAAAGAAAAAAAAGAAAGAACAAAAGAGAGACAGAGAGAGAGACAGAGAGAGAGAACCTAAAACTTATAGTTTGATTGACTTTGCAGGCCTAAAGCCAGTGGTCTGAGCAACTATTTAGGGTATAACAATATGCAATAGAGTAACTCTAGAAGATTTCCTACTGCCTTAGTTTTGAAATCCAGTATCAGGTTCTCAATATCAGGTGTTTTGTTTGGTCTCATTTTGTTTGCTTTACTCACTTTAAAATAAACAAAAATTAACAGAAAACAAAATGGAAAAAATTATGGATACTCGGTGAGTACTGAAAAAATATCAGGTTTCATTTTTGTTTCTAAAAATATAAGGACAGCAGGTGCAACAGAACTGGGTTACAGTTCCAGCTCCTGGGGAGGCTGCAGTCAGAGGATTACTTGAGTCTAGGAATTGCTTAGGTAATACAGCAAGGCCTCATCTTTTTTTGTTTGTTTTATGAGACAGGGTCTCACCCTGTTGTCCAAGCTGGCCTTGAACTCATTATGCAGTCCAGGCTGGCCTCAAACTTGCAGTTATCCTACTGCCTCATCCTCCCAAGTGCTGAGATTACAGGCCTGTGCCACTATGCCCGGATAGGCCCCACCTTTTTAAAAACATAAAAAGACAGGAAAAGAAACTAACAATAATTACAGCTAGCACTTATACAGCAATACAATAGGTGTTTAAACTATTTTCACATGCTTAATTCTCACCTATGAGTAATCACCAGCAATTTGTATGTTTTGCAGGAATTTTGGAGCAAAAGAAGAACGAGGAGAGCTGAGGTAATAGGACTTCATGAAGGAGGTGGAGCTGGGAGGAAAAGTAGGTAGGCCTTGGAGAATTCCACCTGTTTGGAGAGGGTGATGGATAGGGGCTTGCAGATGGAAAAGGAGTTACGTGGACATGGAGATAGAAATATTAAAATGTGTCCAGTCAGGATGATGGGCATCGGTACCATATTTGTTTTTTAATTTGTCTGCATTTGTTTGCATTTGAGAAATAATTACTAATTAACAAAATTAATATTTAACCTCCATGCTCTGGACAAGAAAAAACATTTTTTTTCCTGTAGTCTTTGACCCTGCTATGTATAGTACCTGTAAGAAACATGTGCTGATGTAGAATGAGTAAGTGGCCAGATATTCTAAAAGAAACCGTCCCACTTTAATGTTTTACTTCCTATGCCTTTTAAGTTCTTATCCACGTTGACCTACCTCATCCTGTCACGATTGCACAATATTCCATAGCAAGAATGTTCCATGATTTCGCCACTCTTCCTATAAATACCAACTTTGTGCTTCTAGAAGGAGTCTGTAATACTGTAGTTTGTGACACTGCACAGAAGCATCTGCACAAAGCACAGTACGGACATTATTTTGAGGATGATAACAGGAAGCGGAATGGTTGGCCATACAAAGTAATTCGCCTGTTAACTCTGACAACCAGCGGTTTTTCATGGCCCGGGAGCCATACTATTGGGTTTCCCAGAGCCCGCCAGGGCTCGGAGCCTGGGCGGCCTTCCGGGTTAGCGCATTAGGTGCGACGGCGCGCGACCTACTACCCTCAGGGCACGCTCTCGGCCCCGCCTAGCGGCCCTTTTCATTGAGAAACCCCTTAGCGATCACGTGAAAGAGGCGTGCGGGACTCGTGACGTCATAGCACTCGTACCAATGGAAGCCTCTGTTTATGTAGGGCCCTGACTACTCACGCCCCCGCCGCGCCGCGCTGGACTCCGCAAGAGAACGCCGAAGGCGAGCGGCGGCCGCGGCGGTGCGCGGAGAGGGCTGCGCCGGTTGCCGTCCGCAGCTGCTTCTCGGCCATCCCGTCGTGGGGCGTTGTACGTTTCCTTCCGGGACCAAAGCCGCTCGCTGTAGCGGGCAGTCGAATCCGCGTCCTGCCTCAGCGCCCGGAGGACATGCTGGAGAAAGAATGAGCCAGAGGGACACGCTGGTGCATCTGTTTGCTGGGGGGTACGGTCCGGGCGGGGTGTGCGGCCGGGGGAGAGGGGCTGAAGCCGGCCTTGGCTGGCTGAGGGCGACCAGGCCGTAGGGTGCGGCCGCGGCCCGCGGGGCAGTAAGGAGCCCACAGACGCCAGGCCTCGAGGCTCCAGGACCACGGCGCGGGAGCTACGGAGGTCGGGGACAAAATGGGCGCCGGGCCGTCTCTGCCGCGGGCGGTGCTGCGCAGCTGGGCCTCCTCACGTCGCTCTCGCGCGGCGGCCGCGGTGGCGGCTTCCGGCCCAGCTCTCGGGGGCGTGCCCGGACCTCGGAGGGGCCTGAGCGCCTAGGGCTTAGGGTTGGTATGCCACTAGGAGCTGCAGGTTATTTATTGCTCTTGGGAATTTTCCTTCCTAAACTTGCCGAGCTGCAAAATGTGCAAAGCTGAAGGACCCTTGGAATCGGATTATTTTCCCGCAAGCAAACACTCTTTTTGCATACTCGCTGCTTTTCTGGCGCATAAAGGGAAAGTGAGGCTGGAGAGAGGGCACAAATTTTGGTGGTAGTTATTTTAAGCCTTAGTTCCCTGGTTGCCAGCATGACTGCTACAGCCATTTTGCAGAGCCAGTTGTCTCCCCTGGAGATACGCTTCTTCCAAATTATTTGGAGACTTGTAGCAATTTTGAATTATTTTATCTGCAGGGTTGTGGAATTGTCTTGCCAAAATTGGCTACAGTGAATTATGTTAAGACTGAGGGGAAAAAAAGCCTTATAAACTAACATTTTGTTTCAAATCAAACCCCTCTGAATGTATTACATGCGCAGTTCCATTTATGCTGTGTTGCTTTGAATTGAAAATGTGGACTGTTTCCAATGATACATTATACACCAGTTATGGGCCAGCCACTGTTTTGGCATAAAAACAACATTTTTCCAATTTGTGAGACCCAGTTTGTTTTCCAGATTTCTCAGATGTGCATTGCCAGTAAAAAGGCAAATGGAATATTTTTTTAATCCAGTAGCTATGTGTATGTTCTTGAAGAGCAAAACTTTCGTGCAAAAAATTGGATTTCCTCGTGTAATTAAATCTTATGACAACACTTGAAAGACCACGGACCTAGGTCCATCTTCTAATTTGGGTAATAACATTGACAGACCTGTTTTTAGTTGCTTTTTAAAGGTGGGGGAGGGTTGTAATGTACTTCCTTCTCAGATCCTAACATTTTTATTAATCTGCGTTAAGGATTCATGTCAAGTTTTGTTAAAGTATGGAACATTTGAAATCAATGTTAGCTTGATTGTACTAATTTCCCAGCTTGGATTTGGATTATCAACCACTTTATTTTTATTAATAGCTGTTAATTTAGGATTTTCTGTTTAGCTTGCTCTTTAAGAACAGGAGTGGAGGGTTTTTGTATTATATAAACACAGGTTAGGAGTTTCCTTGACCTTCAACAAAGTGTAGCATGTAAAGCTTACTTAGTGTTTAACAGGATACTGGTATGTTGGATCTGATATAGTATGGTCGCTCAGGCTTATAAATTGCTTCCTTTTGAATTTCATTTTTTTCTGTTTCTATGTGTTGGCAAGTAATTTCCATGAGACATGCGTTATCGTTTTAAAGAAGCATTAGAATAAGGATGGTAATGATCATCTGGATTAGATGCTTCAAAATTTAGAAGAATACTTAGGTGTAAAAAATTCAGTTACTTAAGGTCAAACAGCTTTTCTTACATGTAAGTGCAAATAAGTACTCTTAAAAGGTTTTGTCAGTTCTATATTAAATAAATTCAATTTTAAAGAATTTTCAAGGTGTCTGTTATGTGTTAAGCATTGTAGAAATACAAAGTAGATTGAGTTCGTAATTAATTGAAGATAACTAATTCTTTATAAATCATTGGTGCATATTTAGGCTATAATTTTAAAAACATTCTTCCTAAAATGCTAAATTTATATCTTACCCTGATAGAATTGTATATATTGAAAGTTGTGATACTTATTTACATTATTAATTACACAGTGAAAGAGCAGTCTCTTTTTTGAGTTGTTTGCCTGGGCTAATTCATGTACAGGTATCCTTTGGGTTAAGCCCAAGAAACAAGAATAACCTTTCACAGCAGTAGTTAATCTAAGGCAAAGATTTTGTTAACATGGATCCTTTGAGATGTTTTCCTGATTATTAAAATTTCATACATTCAAATACGTGTTTGTCAGTATCTCAGAAAGTTTAATAGCCCTAAACTTGTATTGTTAAATGGGAACATTTGAAATAGATCAGCACTGGACCTTGGGTTTGGATGACACTCACGTGTATAACTTGTATTTTTGGTAAAGCACCCTTTGGTCTCACTATGCATTTGCCAGTTAATACATAGTTTGTAAAGTTGTTGGTTAGGTTAATTGAATTACAGAGGCATATTATGGCAGTCTACAAAAAAGGATATAAGTATGATTTAGCTGTACCTTTACTACTACATGTCTGTAGTTTTTTAAAGTACTTTAATAGAATTACAAATTGTCTTAATTATTGTATCAGCTAAGTCTCCTGAGGTCATTCTGTCTTTATTGAGGGAGAGAGATTTCAAATGAAGTAGTTAACAATCAGCTTTTTTTTTTTTTTTTTTTTTTTAACGAAGGTCTCGTTCTCACCAGGCTTCAGCCTGGTGTACATTCTTAAAGGTGGTTGAAACCTGGGGAACCATTCTTAAAGGAGGTTAATAGACTAGACTGGAAAACATTTTTCTCAAAAAAAATGAGAGCCTGTTGCTTCATAGAAAACCACTGGAAGGCATCTGTTACCTAAAATAAAACTAATTTTAAGGCAAAAATTAGAATTTTGAAATCTTGAGCTAATTCCCCCAAGCTCCAGTGTGACAGTTTCCTAGTACTAAAAGGTGTTTCTCTTGAATGATGTTAAGAAAGTATGCATTATTTTGTGTAATGTATCCACATGCAGAAGCATAATGGAAATCCACTATATCAGTATTTTTCTAATGACCTGTTAGCACAAAGTAGACCAGTGGATTTTAATGTTAACAGCTGAGAAATTTTTTGGTATTTATTGGCATGGGTTCAAATTGTACATTGCAATTATACTTCAAAAACCTACAACTTTTTTCAGTTTTAATGTAGTATTGAAGATGCACACCTATCTGATTTGTCAAGCAAATGGTAACATTAACTAGAAGGTGTTAAATGCTATGGGATGAGGTGGAACAGCATCAGGAATAGTGGGAGTTCAGTCCAGTTAAATAGAAGAGAGTAATTGATTCATACTGAGAGAGTGATATTTGAACAGAAGTCTAAATGGCAGGGAATTAACTATGTAGAGGGAATAGGCAGTGAAAAGAACTACAGTGTAAACAAGGTAAGGAGACAGGTGTAGCCCTGGTAATAGAGCATTATTGCACCATTAAAGGATTTATCACTTTTTCTCTTAAAGTGGGAGTAGTCATTGAAGGTCTTCTAAAAGGCTAGCTCTGTCTATTGTGTTAGATTATACCTGTGGCAAAGGCAAAAGTAGGGAGATGATTTAGTAATCCAGATGAGTGGTAATGATGGATCTTGGGTTGGAGGAGTCAGCATTGTGAGAAATGGTTGAATTCTGGTTTTATTTCACAGATAGAGACATTAAGATTTACAGCATATTGAATGTAGAATATAAGAAAAAGGTGTAAGCATAACAAGTTCTTTGGGCACCCAGAAGGATGAAATCGCTAACTAGAGTAGATAAGATTGTAAATGCAGTGGGTTTGGGTTAAAGAAAGGTCAAAAGTGGAGATTTAGTTTTAAGTTTGAGAAGTAACAAGGCCAAGGAGGCATTTGTTGAGGTGGTTGGATATATTACTGTGAACTCCAAGAAAGGTCTGGTCTAGAGATACACATTTGGAGCATAGGAAGTGCCATAAGCCTGTCCAGGTAATACCATTAAGGAAATATAGGAAGAAGACCAAAGACTAACCTTTGAGAACTGCAGTTAAGAGATCAGAAAAGGGGAGAAACCAGCAAAACAGACTGAATAGTGAGCAAGAAAATGTGTCCTGAAATCCAAATAGAACACAGAGCAAGTGAGTGAACTGTTCTCAAAGTTGTCATTTAAGAGGCTAAGAGTTATTTACTATTAAATTTAACCTTTGGTTCAAAAAGGTAGGTCACTGGGGGCGTGGTCTGGAAGGATAGGTCTGCTGTGCTTCCTGGCTGCCATGCCCCTGTGCCATGTGACCTGCCTTGGAGCCAACTATGACTTGGATCAAACTGTGGACCAAAATGTGAACCAAAATAAGTTGTGGATGTTGTGTGTTTTGTCTCAGTGATGAGGGAAGTAACTAAGACATCTAATGCCCTGGTTAGTAAATTGCAATGAAGTATTACTTGAAAGACAAAATTTCAGCCTTCATTTTCCTTTACAAAGCTGAAAGCTGCAGTTGTCTGATAAAATAGATTTTGCTTAAAGTTAATGAAAATTAATTCCAAAGTACCTTTTAGTTTATGCACTCTCCTTTGCAATGTGTGGATCTAATAAAAAAATATTTTGCCCACTTATGAATTGCATGCTTGTTAAAAAAGCATGTTTCCTATTTAAATATATATTTAAAAGATTAAAATTGAAGACATAGGTCTAAATATCAGTCTTGGAATCAGTTATTTTCCATGATCACCCTCCCTTAGCTTCACAGGCTCCCAAGATGTTTAGGTTTCCCTTTGGGTATGCTTAATGCCTTAATTTCTTTTCTCATTGCTGAAACAGAATACCCAACATCCACAGGTTAAGGAAGATAAGGTTTATCTCCAAGACAGGGTGGTGAGACACACAGGCATCACAGAAGAGAAACAGTTCATGGAAGGCAGAAGGTAGCAAAGCAAGCAAGGAACCTTAGCAGCTCTTTCTGCCCCTTTTATACTCTATCTAGGCTACCAGGACTAAGGCTGTGCCAAAACAGTCAGAGGACTGATTTAGTGATCATACACCTTTAATCCCAGCATCACACACTCTAGATCCAGCCACCTCCGAAAAAGTCCCATTTATGACTGCTTTGGGGGAACATTTAGATACAAGCTCATAATATCCTTTTAAAGACAAGTGAACTAGATTTAATGTTTCAGCAGTTTGGGGCTTTCTAAGCTAGTATAGTTTTAGGTCTGCAGCTGACTTGGTGGTGGTCGATGACTGATGACGTCATGGTTGAGATTGATCTGCTTGCTGTCATATTTACCGTGTTCTTTTTTCCAAACATTTATTTTTGTTATTACTACGTATTTGCATTACATAATGATTACATTCATCATGGGGAGTTGGTACATGTACTTAACACATCTTAATGCGTTTTGTGCTCTATTCCTACCTTGTACTCTTCTTAACACTGCAAACTAAAAGAAGTGTTTCACAAATTAAGGCAGTAAACTAAAAGAATAGGATTGAATATTTCTCTTTCCCCTTTCCCATCTCCCTACTTCTTCTGCTCATCCCTGTGCTGCTATAACTCATCAGCATAGAGGCATTTCTTCCTTAGTATACGCAAGGAATTGTTTGTTTTTGTTTTTAAACTAGTTCTTGGTTATACTCTCCCTGACTTTAACAAACAGAAAACTCCACTCTAAGAAACTTCTTGTCACTTAATCAACGGGTGAATAAAATGCTTAAATAGCTAGACTGCTGGCATGACCGAATTTCTAACTTTATGTGCAATAAGCAATAAGTAGAAGCAGCGTTTATCACTGTTCCAGTTGAGGATTGTTAGCCTTCAGTAGCAGTAGCTCATTCCTATCTAATCCTATGCTTTTCAGCTAATCTTGATTCTGTGTTCTTCTCATTGATTCTAGATTCTTCCAGTCTTAGAATATTCTACATAATTCTGTCTTGCTAATTTTTTAAAAACTGCTTATGCAAGTAGATGTTTGTGAAGAGTTTGCTTATTTAAGTATTATAAAAATACTTCAATTAGGGACCGGGGATTTAGCTCAGCAGCACAGCACCTGCCAGGCAAGCACGAGGTCATGAGTTTGATTCCTGGTACCTCAAAAAAACCCTTAAATTAGTATTCATTGCTATGAAACTTTGTGATGGAGTAGAAAAAGACTAAGATAATTTCTAGTCTTTTCCATTAATTGTTTTATTACTCTCTTGGCTTAGAATAATTGTTATCCACATCTTACAGACTTAGGAGTGAGATAAACAATTTACATTTGCTATATTGTAGTTTTGTTTCCATCCATTACTTATAAAACTGAGACTGCATTGTCCCTACTTTTCAGTAAGTAGCGCATTGCTTTAATCTGCATTAAATTGACTAGCCCATAAAAATTCCTTTACTCACAAATTGCATAAGATACAGTGTATATTAATAGTACAAAATCAAATTTTCCCCTTCTGTTCCTAGTCAGTAGAATACTATCATAATCCAGGATAGATATGGTGTCAGGGGATTGAGATTCTAGATTGTATTTTGAAGTTCTAAATTACACACAATACACATTGCTTTGTTTCATGGAATTCATTGCATACCAGAAACATCACTGACATATTTACCAGTTTGTTTATTTATTTACTTATTCGTATTTACCAGTTTAAATTTGCGGTATTTTTTTAAATTAATATAGCTGTACCTTTGGTAAAAATAGATGTATGCACATGGCAAAAAGAAAGACTGCTGAAAGATAAAAATCAGCATTCTTTCCCTCATTTCTTCCTATTGGAAATATATAACCAGGGCTGGGGATTTAGCTCAGTGGCATAGTTAAGTACCTGCCTGGCAAGTGCGAGGTTGTGAGTTCAATCCCCCGTACTGCAAAAAAAAAAAAAAAAGGAAATACATAACTAGTCTTAGCTATTTCTTTCAGAATTTTGTTGCATACTTCTATGTTCTGTTGGTTTTTCTAGATTTTGCAAATTCATATATGTTACATAAATTTTTATTCTTATAGATGGGGCCTGAGTTACATTGTACCACTTCCCATTTCCCTTTCCACCCTTTCCAATAATACATATAGTTATAATTTTCTGTTAGTGCTTACCTTATCGTCACAATATATTGTTCATTGAACAGCTACGTTATATATTATGCTGAGCTTTTCTGTTTTGAATTACTTCATTTTTCTCTCCCTTGGAGTTAGTATTTGCTACCATCAGATTTTTTTTCTTATATAAATACTTACACTTGAATATTTTCATTAGGTCAGTATATTTATTGGTCTTTTTTTCTTTTCCTGACGATCTTGTTCCTCTCAACTCTGATACTCTAATCTCATCTAGATTGGTTAGTTTTTAAACTTGGCATTTCACTTTAATTTAAGGTTACCTTCTCTCTCTTGGGTTATTCTGTTCCTGTACTTGTTACCCTTTTTTAGTGTGCTGCCTTAATTTGTGGAATACTTACTTCACTGTGTAATAAAAGTACAGTGTGGAAACTTTCTTGAATAATTTGTAGGTACAGTTTATCTGCTTTATGGTTTGGTTTGGTTTGTAGTAGCTGTTAAGAAAATAGTGCAAGGTGAACAATTTGTTGAATATGTCTTTGCAAGTATAGTTCATCTGTTTGGTAATTTGGTTTAGTTTTAATTAATGTGTAAAGAAGGGGTACAAGGTGAGAAATTTTTTGGGTACTTTGTCTAGTCTGTTTTCCAGATTGACTTGGTATCAAATTCTAAGATAAATAATGTTCTGCAGTTGTTGAGAAATCTGATGCTATTCTAATTATTTTCCCTGTATGTGTGATCTTTCATTCTTTCATTCCAGGAGTTGATGAAGTTTTATCTGCAGTACTTTGAAAAAATTGCAGTAGGGAATCCTAATGTGGAGGAGGATTTTTGCTTTTTGCATTGAATGTACTTGTTAAAGCTAAGGCTCAGTTTTGAGTTCGTGTTCTTCAGAGAGTTAGGCTCCTGCCCAGGAGCATAGTTTTTATTTCACATGTGTGTGTGTGTGTAGAGCAAATATTCACTGGGGCATCTTGCCTTTGCAATACAGCACATCAGCCTGTAATATTTTGAATTCTTTGCTTTATCTCCTTGAATAGTTGATGCCCTTAGTCATTAGGCTTCTTGGGAATTTGTCAGGACAAAGCGGTTCGCTTCTTTTTTTGTATATATTTCCCTTTGCTAGCCTTTTGTTCTCTTTCAGCTTCTTTTTCTCACTTGCCTTATTGATTGAAATTTTTTCTGCCAATTTTCCTTCCAAGTTTTGCCATTTCCAGAATACCCTACAAGTACAAATGGTTATCTGCCAGTGATTTCATTCTTACACTGAGAAGACCATTTCTTGAGTTTTAAAGGTATAGAAATTTGAATGATAGGATACACTTAAAATAGTGGTTTTAACAGAGCTAATTATCTTTGCTGGGTTGATGTTATTAACCCAGCAAATGATGTTGTTGTTTTGGCAATTGTATGCAAATAAATGCAACTTAAAATGTATCTAGTCTTCTAAAATCATTAGAAGTTTTAAGTTTTAAGTTGATAGAGCTTCAGATGACCACACAGGTTATTAGTTCTAGGCCTGTGTACTAACTCACTAATTAAAGAGATAAATGTGTTCTCATTTCTTTGTAGATGTGGTGGCACAGTGGGAGCTATTCTGACATGTCCACTGGAAGTTGTCAAAACACGGCTGCAGTCGTCTTCTGTGACACTTTATATCTCTGAAGTTCAACTGAACACCATGGCTGGAGCCAGTGTAAACCGAATAATGTCTCCTGGACCCCTCCATTGCCTAAAGTGAGAGCACAACATTCATGGGATTCTGTTGTTTGGTTTAGTTTACCTTATTGATTCCCACATGTTTGTTTATGTTCTGCCTCATTTTAAAAGGTTCTTGGAAACTGAATGACAGAGGTTAGTACATTCATTAGAAATGATAATCCATAATAGAATAGAATCATTAGATGGCTAATACAAAATACAGTATTATTTCCAAATCATGTATATTTAGAATACTATATTTTTCTATATTTCTCCAGTAAATTTTCCAAGCTGCTATTGGTATTTTATTTTGAATTGTTTATTTATTTCTTTTTGAAATGAGATAGTGTTAATGCTAACTGTGTTTTTAGTTTTCCAAGTACTTGCATAAGTAATTACATTTAAAAATTGCAGTGTACAGTTTTTATGTAACCTAAACTTAATTTGAAACAATTGTATGGACTTTAAAATTGGATGTTTGACATTTTCTGACAGCTTGAAAAGATTTGCTTTTACATTTTCCTATACTCTATAGTTGCAATTGGATTTGAAGTTTCAAAACTACTAGAGTCAGATTTTATGTGTTCTAATTTGTGTGTGTCATTAAATAACTTGTGTCTGCTTTATCAGCTCAATTGAACTTAATCTATTTGAACTTAGTTCAGTAGTGTTTATTTTGTAGAAAATAAACTTAGCTAGTATGTTTACCTTCACTACCAAGATTTCATCACACTTCTTTCAAACTTGGTTACCTAAGCACCTCAATAAGTACAATAAATTGTTAACAGTTTTGAATGAAAATGGTGTCATTATAAAAATAAATACTTCATTATGATTAATAATAGAAAAAGTATTTTACTATCATGATTTTGACTTAATAACCACTGACTGGTTCTCCATAAAATTCTTCCTTTGACCTCTATGACTTATTCTTTTGTTCTAGTTTTTAATAGTTTTGCTTTCTCTTCTCTACAGGAACTTTAAAATCCCCTTTGGGTCCCATTTTAGTTCCTTAGTTTTTCAGGTCCTATTTTAAGCTTATTATATATTTAACCCTCACAGTAGCCCAAAAAAGGATACTGTTTCTCCTTATTTACTGCTGAAATTAGGATGAATGAATTTACTTTCTTTTAAATTTTATTTAAAGAGGAAAAAAAAAAGCAAAACAGAAAAAAGGGTAGAAACTGCAGAATTTCAAAACAAAATAAACAGTAAGAAATGACTAGTTGATAAATTACATATTGTCTTCTTAGATATAGTTGTTCAAGTTATAAAATCAAAGCATACAAAGTGGACATTCAGACAATGAGGCTGCAAACAGTTCTGTTCAGCGATCCAACAAAAACTTAGCAACATGGTTATCAATCCTACACACTTAAACATATATGCAGTTATATCCTTTAGAGTACTTTCTTTTCCTCCTTTTGCTTTTTAAGTCCATTATGTTTAGTTATATCATGTTTCAGCTTGCTCAGTACCTTCCTGATGTTTTATTGTTATTATTTACTTTTTAATCACCTTATATAATTCTGTTGCTTTGTTTTTGAGTTTCTCCACATCCATTCCCCATGGATCAGCTTTGGTGGAGTTGGGAGTTTTTGGAGGTATTTTGTTACTTCATCTTTTTTAAAAAATTATTTTGAAGGTAGTAAAATACAACAGAACAAGACAGAACAAAGCCAATTGAGACAGTGCAGTGAAATTGGTACAGGACTTCACAGCAGGTTACTGGGATAACAGTGATAGTATATCTCTGTTTCACAATATTTTCACAATAGTTGTTCTTTCAATCAGGTATAGCAAAATCAAAGGAAATACAGAACATTACAGAACTTATCAAAACAGAATATTGAATAGAGCAGTATAATTAATCGGAACAAAGCAAAATCATGGTAACAATATTTGCCTTCAAAGAGATGATAGAAGGAAATCCCCCCCTATTTGCTAGACTGTATATGGTCAGCCTTCCAATAGCTGGTCAGACCTCTGGCTCCCATTTACTAACTGGGGCGGGGTGGGGGGGAATGGGATGGGATGTTTGAATCTCAGCCTGTGCACCCGTAGGCTCTCAGCCACTTACCAGGGCAGTGAGCTGGTTGCTTGGTTTCCCCAGTGCCCTAAGTTCCAGCATGGTGCTTATCTCAAGAGACGCTGGGTGGCTCTCCCCCTGGAGCAGCTGCAGCTTGCCCGAGCCACAGATTCTTACCAGGGAGGAGGAATATTTTTTTCTTTCTTTCTTTCTTTTTCTTTTTTTTTTTTTTTTTTTTTTTTGGTACTAGGGATCGAACTCATGACCTCACACTTGCCAGGCAGGTGCTTGTTCTGCTGAACTAAATCTTTAGGAGAATATAGGATATATGTGAGTAGCTTGTGCAATGTTTGCTTGGTAATATGGTCTGTTAAATTATTTCAGTATAGCTTTTTTTTCCATAACTGGTCAACAGAGTTCTCAATGTTAGTGGCCATACACTTTGCTTTCTATTTCTTCCTTCTCTGCCTAGTCATAAAGAGCTCTTTATAACAATATAGTAAATACTCACTACAGTGAATTTTAATTGACCAGAAGAAGAAATGATAAGCCAGCCTTTCTAGTATACTAAAAAATGTTAAGGCAATAGACTTGCTGTAGTATTTCACTGGAATCATTGGATGACATAATACTACAATAGTAAGAATGCTCTCTAATATAAAGTAAAAGACTTCAAAGTTAGGAAGGAATTATGTTTCTGACCGAAATTGAATTTGCTGGTAAAGATAGTAACATTGAGATGACTAGAGATAACAATAGTATGATCATATGAAAAGCAGTATAGAAACCTGTATAATGATGTCTTTAATCTTTTTAGAAAATATTTTGAACAGGGTTTTATTTTTTTATCACTAGTAAGTCTTTTCTCAATCTTTAATACATTATGCTGTGTCATGAAAAAACAGATTTTCCAGACGGGCGTAGTAGCTTATGCCACATCCCAGCACTTGGGAGGCTGAGGCAGGAGGATCGTTATGAGTTCAAGATCAGCCTGGGCTACAAAGTGAGCTCAAGGCCAGCCTGAGCTGCATAGTTTTTATAAGTAAGGAAAATGGCTTGGAAAAGTATATTCTAGTACAAATGTAAGATTTTGTCTTAATCTTTATTTTGCAAAGTAAATAAAGAACCAGACTTTGAGAAACATTTCTCTGTAATTTTGTTTTCTCTTTCAGGGTGATCTTGGAAAAAGAAGGGCCCCGTTCCTTGTTCAGAGGATTAGGCCCCAATATAGTAGGGGTGGCCCCTTCTAGGTAAGAAAAAAATACACATAGGCTAAGCAAAATTGTGGCAACCTTTGTTTCAGGACATCTGTATTTAATTACACACATATATATATATATATATATATATATGCACACACACACACACACACACACACACACTTAGCATTTATAATTGCAGTTTTCAGCGTTTATGGAAAGTCAAAATTTGATTTTCTTTTTAAAGATTTCAGATGCTAAAAAGAACAAATTTATGAAGTAATGTTTGTTAGCAGAAAAAGGGTATTGGGTGTTAGAAATTAATGATTGTAATAATGAATGAATTCTTAAATCAGTATGACGTAATATAATTTCAAAACACTATTATAGGTAGGTAGTTTTAAATTTTAAATTTCTATGGATGAATTCGAGATTTTTGAGGGCAAGATAAGCCTGTCAATTCCATTGTAGGTAGTGGCTATGTATTAAGCCTGCCTAGGAGAACTTTTCTTATTAATTAATTTATTTATTTATTTTGGTGCCTCATGGTGACCTCGTGACCTCCCACTTGCCAGGGCAGGTGCTTACGCTCCTAAGCTAAACCCTTGGCCACTAGGAAAACATTTCTGACCTTAAATATTAAAATTTTTATGCTTGGAAAAGGGAACTTTAAAATCTACCCAGGGCTAAGGCAATGAACTGCTGATGCTTTGATATAGGTGTTTGGTAGCTTTTGTGAATTTAAATAAACCAGCTCTTACATCTTAAAAACTTTTGTCTTTAAGAAAAAAGTCTTTTTAAAGCAGAACTTTCCCTTGGGTTAATGGCTTTTGTTTGTTTGTTTTTTTGTTTTTGTTTTTTGGGTTTTTTTGGCTTTTTGACACAAGGTCTCACTGTGCAGTTCAGGCTGGTCTTGAGTTCGCTTTGTAACCCAGGCTGGTCTGGATTTCACCATGATCCTCCTACCTCAGCCTCCCAAGTGCTGGGATTTCAGGATTACAGGCGTGTGCCACCATACCTTTCCTAAAGGCATAATATTTAGGATATATATCTCAAGTCTTTCTACTTTAGAAAACTATCCTGTTTCGTACTCTACCTAAAATTAATGCTTCTTTCTGGCTCTCCACATAAAATTTCTGAGAAACAAGGTAGAAGTGACCAAAGAGCTATAAAGGGAGATAGGTTTTAAAATAGGATTGCAAAAAGGGACAAGAAGTCTCAAATAATGGCAATTCATGCTGCATTAAAGGAAAATAATAGATGCTCATACCTGTCATAGTAATGGAAGCCCAAGGAAGGAGATAACTAAAGACAATCACAGTGGTAAAGCTATCAGTTCCTTCTATCAGTTTCTACCGAAAAAGATGAACAGAATGTTCTAGGCAGAGGGACAGAGGACTTCCATCATTGTGGAGCAGTTTTTGCACCAAACTTAAAAGGCAAAGAACAAGTAAGGGAATTAATAATTAAAGGAACTCAGCAGTAACAAATAAGACTAGAACTCTATAAAACTATTTTTTGTCTTTGAGTATAAGCTGAACAAATGGAAAAGTTCCAATTCCTATGAAAGTAGCAAAAAAGGCTTGAAAACATTACATTTTTATGATAACTTTTATCATAGATTGAGCTCTTTAGTGATAAAACTATATAAAGTTCATATTTAGAGTGATCATGGATACCTAGCAATGTATCCGTTCCATGTACCATATATATTGTTACTTTACTGGGTTTCAATTTTTTATGTTTTTATGTTTGCTTAAGAAATTGTCCAACACTCTGGAAGGCTGAAGCATGAGAATTGCAAGTTTGAACCTAGCCTGGGTAACAGCAACTAAGATCCTGTTTCAAAATAAAACATTTTTAAGAAAGGGTAGAGATGTAGCCCTGTTTGAAGACCCTGGGTTCAGTCCCCATTACCTAGGTAGATAGAGATAGTCTATTTTACATCCTGATAATAAATGTTTAAAAGTGACTAGCATAAGGTTTGCCTTTCTACCTTAAACACATTGCCTCTTGCCCCATATACTTTCCAAGATACTCTTCTCATAGATAAGCACTATGAAACAGTTGCATGTGTAGCCTCACTATAATTTTCCTGGGTTATATGTATTAAAAATATATGATTACTAATATTTATTTACATAAATTGTATCATACTAAATATTTAATATAATTTGTTTTGTAGCTTTTTCCATGAAACATGGGATGTTTTTCAGTTGGATGATGTTATTCTCCTATAATTAAGTATTCCCCCATTGATATTTTTCAGATTTTTACTGTTAAAAACAACAGTAGTTTTGTGAACATAACTGAACTGTTACCTTTGAGTTCTTAAGTACATATAGTCTTCTGGGATGGTTATCTAAAGTAGAATTTTTGAACAAAAGAGCATGGGCACATTTTAAATTAGGCAATAGTCTACCTTCTAAAAAGGCATATGGTTCTTTTATACTTAGTGAGTTACTCTTTATCCACATTTTTACCAGTGCTGGCTACTGTCTCCCTACTTAATACTTGCCAAATTAACTAAAACTGGTTTGTGGCTGTTTTAATATGTATTTGCTTAATGTTTGATGCAGTTATACCCTCTTTCTTATGACTTATCATTGTATGTCTCTGAATGCTTTTATATATTCTGTGCCTATTTTCTCACTTCTAGGGATGTATTTATTACTCTTTACAACATGGCATCAAACGTATTGTTTTTTTTCTTCCTCATAAAGTGGAATATTTCATTTTAAATTGCTGATTAGCTTTTTTCCTAAGCGCACTAAAGACATAATGCTGAAACTTTCCTCATTTGCACTGTACTCTGTCCCTTTTGGGCAGATAATTGGAACTGTGGAGAAATAACAGGATATTTCATATAGCAGGAAAATCATGGAGAGCCTAGAAAGTTAAGCAGTGAACAGGTAATGGGAATGCATGAAGTCATAGTAAGTTAACAGGAAAAATATCTACAGAACTAATAGAACATTTACAAACATTGGAAAACATATCCTAATCTTTTGTGG
Source organism: Hydrochoerus hydrochaeris (assembly GCA_004027455.1). Lineage (NCBI taxonomy): Eukaryota > Metazoa > Chordata > Mammalia > Rodentia > Hydrochaeridae > Hydrochoerus > Hydrochoerus hydrochaeris. The sequence goes on along the minus strand of PVLA01012818.1, from coordinate 23,246 downwards.
GGATTATTGTATCTTTTAAAGAATACTGTGGGCTGGAAGAGTAGCTCAGTAAAACAGTATATGCTTAGTACACAATCCCCAGTACCAAAAGGGGGGAATAAAAAGAATACTGTGAACTACTCTGTGTAAAACAGAGATTATACAATACCACAGTAGTTCATACTTGTTTAGCTTATACTTTGATTAATTGGATCAGCCCTACCTTCTTTTCCCCACTAAAAAAAGTTATTTAATTGCTCATAGGCCACTTGCTTACTTAGGTGTACTACGTTAGCCTGAGCATTGCACAGACTTCAAAGCCTTATTCATTCATGGGATTTCCAATCATCAAAATTTTGTCAGTTGCTAAGTGGCTATCAAATTATTACACAGGGATTGGTTTGTTTAAAGGGTGGATACTAGGAACTTTGTGTTCTGTCTTTTTTTAATGAGTTGATATTGAAAACACTTCAGGGTATTTGTGGGGAAAAGTATAAATTATATGGCAGTCTGACTGTTACAGAGAATCTAGCTAAAACTTTTATGATGTTAGATTTCTTCATTCTAAAATTAGGAAGATTAATTTTCATTTACTTTTATGAATTAAAGAACATGCTTATTGATAAATTTAATTCTTTCTTTTAGAGCACTATACTTTGCTGCTTACTCCACCTGCAAAGAAAAATTGAATGGTATATTTGATCCTGATTCTACCCTGGTTCACATGATTTCAGCTGCAATGGCAGGTATGAATTATGCTTCTGAAAAATGAAAACCGTTTGTAAAACCTGAAGGCTTACTGCCAAATTATGATGAGTTTATACTAAAAAGTTAAGATGACTAGTGTGGTTTTCATTAACATCTGCAAAGATGATTTGTATACTTGTATAAAACAAATTTAATGAGATACCATATATGTAAAGTTTGTCATCAGTTAGCATTTTTGTAATTAGGAGTTTAAGTGATAGGCTTCAGAGAATACAATATTTATATTGCCTTGTGTAGTCCATTGAATATTTAGTGATTATTTTTGTAACCTCTTTAAGAATCCAACTATAATTACACTCTAAGTTACAGAGCTATAATTTACTCTTCTCTCCTCAGTTTCTGTTAGTGACTTTTCCGTTTTGCTGCATGTTTTGGCTTCTGTCTGAAATGTGCCAGCAGTTCTTGGTAAAGTATTGATTTTGTCTTGTGCTCAAGTGCTGAAATTTTTGTGAGTGCTGTGTTATTGATAACTCAAACAGTAATGTGTGTGTTTTTTAAAGTACGTTTATTACATATAGATCAGACTAGATGATAGCACCTGAGTTTTAGACACTGGTTCTGTGTACATGCTTGTTACAGAAATGTTTCCAGGAAATCTTCTGTTGTCTTTGATAAATATATAACGATTCTTAAATAAAATAACTCATCCTCAGGTCTGTGCACCACTATGACAGATTGGTTTCATTAGTCTGGTTCTGGAATCATTTGCTACCATGCATGTTAGACAAAGCCAGGAATTTTAGTACTCAATTGAAAATTCCCTCAAAAATTTTCTCAAATTTTTTGCATATTTCACCATATCACATTTCCAAATTATGCTGTGTCATCAGTTATTGATGAATAAATTTAATGTCACTTATGTGTTTAATAATGAATGCCTATTTTGTAACCATTTTGTATTTAAGAAATAAATTGGGTCAAGTTGAATACATATTTAACAACTTATTTGTAAATTTGAAACACTAATTTCTGAAAAGTTGAAAGCTTGTACTATATATAATACTTTTAGCACATACCTTACAAACCATTTTTAAAGCTTTTTTAATATTTAACAATTTTTGACTGATTCACTGATGTTATAAATTTGGAGGAGACTGGACAACATTAAAGACAGTAAATACTTAAGGAAATCTTGGGCAAATTAGGTAATGTGAGTGAGCTCGGTTAACTTAATCCATGGAGTAGGTTGATCTGGATACACTAGGATTTTGAGAACTAGTCCTTTTATTTAGTGTGGTAGGGATTACTAGAATTATTTTTGATGTGCTTTTACCAGTGTTGAATTGGATATGATTTTCCCTCTAAAATTTGAGTGTGTAAGAAGGTACAAGTTGGTGGCTATAACGAACCTAATAACCACTGCTTTAGGATTTTTAAGAATATGTTTCTGGATTACCAGTGTTTATGATTTTGGTTTTTAACCTCAGTGAATTATAAAGAAATGTCAGTGTTATGTTTTTTGAAAGGACTGAAATCCAGAAAAAGTAACTAGGCAGTTGCTTTATGATGAGAATATTACATAGTCAGAATTGTAAATTGAGAAGTTCGCAGTATCTTAATTTTTACTATAACAGTTTACTAGATTATCTCATCAGAATTACTGTATTTGTATTACATTAAAAAAATTCAAATTGTCACTTTGTGCTTTTTTTCTCAAATGTGTACAAATACTAACTCAGCTTTTTTTTTTCCTATACATTGAAACTGTTTCTCAACTTGAATTGTTTAAATTTTGGTAAATTGATAGTATTATGCTTGTCCAGATGATTGTAATATATACTTACTATGTAATTTGAAAGTATTTCTATTTCTTTGCAGTTACATTGTTCTTAGAATTATGCTTTCAGAGCTTTCTTGCACTGTTCATGAGCATTTAACATTTAGCTTTGCAGTTTTTTTTATACCTGTTGATGAAACTGAATGCTCTAGTATAGATTCATTAAGGTAGCCTTTTGCCCCTTCATTTTTAATCCAGACCAGATTGCTGTTCACGATCATTTTTAGAGGTCTAAATATGAATGTTTTGGGGGTATGAAATACTTCCAGATAGTTACGTGAAAAACAATAGTTTTTAACTGGCTATTCAAGAAAAAAATGCTAACCTTGTCACTTTAGTAATAAAAATGCACCAAAATAAACAGTTAGCTATAGTGCCTAGGAGATTTTACCACATCAACTAGCATATTTAGGATTTGGTCAGGTATTCAGATATGTGATTTATATTCCAAGTAACCTCTCAGTTCAGTCTCATTTTGCATTTTATCTAGATCAGCTCACATTTAATTTAGATACAAAAACTTCATTTATTAAAGGGACAGTTAAAGTGAGTCTTTTTTAAATGTTAAATAGTGTTATAAGTGAGTATTTAAGAATGTAGTAAAAGTTTCTAAGATGTAGCTATAAACTTTCATGTGTTAAAATTTTTCCAGCTATCAGGATAATGAGCTTTTTTATGTTTTACCTGCTATTTTTCCTGTGTGTTTAACGTTTTTCAGACTAAATTTACCCCAGCTACTAAGAGAGTATTGTTTTGTATGTTTTGTTTAAACAAACTTTACCCTCTATACACCTAGGCACAGATGTGGATAAAAAAAAGAATTAAATTTTTTTCTTTCAATATAGTAATTCCCAGTTTTTTATCTGGCATTTATATACTCTTTTTTTAATACAGCTTTATAAAAGGAATTAATTCTGAGTGTTATTATTATGTATTCATACAGTTCTCAGGCTTTAATATGTCAATAAATGTAGTCATTTAATGTTTTCTGCATACCTAATAGATTTTGTTTGTTTATAGGGTACATTTATTTTTCAAGATATATTGTTCTGTTTGGTACAGTTCAATATTAAAATTTTTACTCATATATTTTCATGTATAAAATGTTTTTTAAACAGTATGTTAATTATCCATGGTAGTTTATTCAGCCAGATGGGTGGTTGAATAGATGCTTTGTTTATGTATAAATATTCTTCCTGTTTTCTGTTTTATAGAATATAAAAGATTAAATACAAAATAATCCAAAATACTCCATAAATATGGATGTACAGTATTAACTGGCTAGAGTGCAAAAAGTGAAAGGTACTATGGTAAAAACATTGATTTTAAAATTCATAGATAGTTTCAAAATGAAGTTACTTGAATATTCTATTGGATTTATTTTTTTGTTTTGGTTTGGTTCAGTTTGGTTTTTTGTTATGTAGTCCACTCTGGCTTTGCACTCATTATGTAGCCCAGTCTAATCTCAAACTTGCAGTCTTTCTTCTTGTGCCTCCCTGAGTTCCAGGATTACAGGTGTGTGCCACGCAGCATGTCTTTAAACAGACTTGTTAATGGATAAAATCGTGTTTGTAGCTCTTTGACTATGAAAAATAATAATGATAGGAAAATAGAATATAACAATCCCCTCTAAATATTTTGCTTTTAGATTTCCTCTGACAAGGTTAGCATTTTTTCTTTAAGCCAAAATTGATCTTGGTTTGGGTAAGTATTTTAGACTCAAACTTGTGGGATTTCAGTACTCGATGCATTTTTTTAAAAAGCCCATTCTGATACTCCTTTCACTTTTTTTTAACTTAAATTTTTCACAGAAGTTAGATCTCACAGTAAATATTACTCAGATCCTTCCAATGGGATTCAGTTTGTACACATGTTTCTGATGAGGTCACTGCTTGTTGTTATGATATAGAAAAGCCTGTGTCTATTTTAGGCATTTACTGTACATTTCTCCCGAGAAAAGAGTGAGATCGTGTCATCTCATGCTCCCCATCCGCAGGTCACTTCCTGTAGAAATATGGACTAACTTAAACCTCGTGAGTACTGATCTGAGCATCTCTTGCAGCCTCTAGTATAAGAAACACACCCTGGGATTTTATAATAGCTATGAAATTAATAGAAGGCGGGAAATGAAATTTTATTTCCTGAATTTGTATGTGTATTATTATTTTATAAAAATTAATTCTGATCCCTTTGTAATCCTTTCTAGAAGGAAGAATGGGTACTTTTCAGTCATCATGTAAGCCTGGGGTCTTCAGTTTGGCCATAACAGCCTTGACCTCCAAAGAATTTGATATATATGTAGAATTGTAAATGGTACCATACCGTCCTACAACTTTTAAATAAAGTAGTAGTTCTCTTTGCTTAGCTAACATACGTATTTAAAAGTCTAATAACAGTGCTTTCCTGTCTTGTCTGTTGATACTTTTTACTCTTTTGCAAAAATATTTAATACCTTTAGTACTTTCTAAATAAATTGAGGATAGAATATATAGGATCTTAGATGTTTTAGTTTTAATTAACTTTTAAAATAGTTTAATAAGTTTTTCTTGGTTTACATAGGTTTTGTTCTTAAAAAATTCAAAAGTACTGAAAAATGCAATATTACAGGTATAACTTAATGAAATAAACATTTTCAGCAAGGAAATTTGTCAGGAATTTTCTGTTTATCTGATTTTTAATAATTTACATTATCAAATAGTTATGTGAAGCAAAACTTTAAAAATTACATTTAAAAATTTTTTAAAGCTTTTTAATAAAATACTAACCACACTAACAGTACTAACAGTACAAATAATATAAATTACAATATTGTCAAAATATCTCAAAGCTAAAATGCAAAAAGAAAAGTTTTTTTTCAGAAGCACCATTCCCAGAATCTTTGTGTGTGCTTGTCTTTGAAGTAGGGTGAAGATAAGTTTAGCTTTGCCAACCTTAAATTGCGTTGAAGTTTAATTTTAATTCTAAGTTGAAAGTAAATTTTAAGAGTTTTTTCCCATTTGGTCTATTTCTTGAGTTAATAGATTATATATTTCTAGATTGAATTAGCCTAATAATATCTAAGTGTATTTATAGTTTGGTTAAGAGAAAGTAATAGAGTAAAACTCAAGGACTGACCAGAGTTTTAACTGCTGAAGGACAAATAGTTAAAAACCTATGGATTATGCCTACATTCTTTGTCTAACCTCATACTTCGTTGGCCGTTAGACTGATGTTTTTATTAAGAAAGTTCCAATTATTGGGAGAATTGAGACAATAATAGTAAGCATAGCTTACTGATGATAGCAATTACAAGGGATAAGATTATATAGCATTCTTTCTCTTACCTAAAATTTAATGTGACCTCTGTTAAATAGGTTAATTGGTACCTGGAAATGCATTTTAGTTAAGTGAGAAATACCTGTTGTTTGTTTTGTCATACGATTTATTAATATGCATACAGAATAACAATTATAATTCTTGAGTCTTTAAACATTTTTATCACTAGTAACAAATATTTATCATGTATGTGTAATATATAGTTTTTCCTAGCTAAAATTGAGGACTTGTGACTTACTGGAATACTATTACATGGAGTAACTTGGGTACTAATTTTATATTCTTAAAGTAGAATTTTATTTAAAAAGAAAAAAACTTTTGATGGTCATCTTTTCATTGAAGTATAATGAATGAAATTTTTTACTTCAATAGGATTTTTTTTAAGGATTTCCAGTTGTAGGCTTTATAAAAGCAAGCTGTTTTTCTTCATTTAAAAGTTCTACAAAATGAGTTAATAAAGATAATAAAAATTATTATGAACAATGCAAAATATTTTGTTGGATATAAACTCTTTAAATCCTTAGTCTTACAATACAAGCATCTAGTATATTTAAGAAATAAGAGTAGGATTCTTATTTTTAAAATGAGAATCATTAAATTGGGATTTGACCAGAGTATTGATATCTACTTTAAAATTTAATTTAAATATCTTTAACTTTTTCACTTAGAAAAATGAGATTCCAGATGAAAAAGTACTGTACAACTTTCAATTAAATCAGGCCAGGCCAGATAAATATTTTAACTAGTCTGATAGTTCCATGTTTTTCTTTTCTTTCCTTTTACCAACATATATCCATGGAAAGAATCTCTCATTGAAAAAATATTCCTGGTAACCTGTTTATCACTTTAAATTTTTATTATTTTAATACTGACTTATCCTTCTGAAGTAATTGGTCCCATTCTAGTTTTATGTTTATGTATGTAGTATTAAAAGCACTTAAGATAAATGGAGGCTATATAATTTTTATAAATGTACTAAATGAGTTACTAGAACAATTCTTGCTCACTAAGCGGGTTTAATTGAAGTAGCCCTTTGTGTAACGTGTCTTTCTACAATGTTAAAACTGTGTTAAGAAAGTAGATTTTGAATTAATTTTCTGACATCATACAAGAGGAAAGAACCTAATGAGACCATATTCAGTTTTGTAAACAATTTAATAAGATTATTTTGTATACATAGACTAACTCTGAAAGCCAAGAAGATAATGGATTGGTTCCACATTATGTATTTTAAAAACAAAGTACATTGGTACCTCAGTTCTTGAATACTGTGGTTCACAAACAGAAGTGTATGTCAAAATTTTGATTTTGTTTGCAAGCTCTGCATCAGGTGGTGAATATGACCATGGCAATCTTCCAGAATCATGAAACATAGGTTCATGAACTGAGGTACCACTGTATTCCTAAGTACACCACAGCATTTTTGTTCTTGAAATTACTTACATTAAGTCTGGTTGTAGTACATCTTTGTAAAAATAATGTGATTGACTTTGTTAATCTGTGGTAGAGAATATTAAAACAGTTTAGATCCTTAGATAGTTCTGTTAGATAGTTCTGTATGGAAGCTTCCAATTGAATTTAAAAGCTAGATGAATAAAAGTAACTTTATATAAGAAATTCTGTGAAGTTTGTATAACCAATCTTAAATGTAAAAGCAAACTGTGAAAACCCCATTTTGTGTAGGTGAAGCAATCTTACACTGTAAGTTCCCATCATCAAGATTGCATTTTATGTTTTGCTGTTTTTCCAAAATTAGGAAGATGGCAAGTAAAAGGTATGCATAAGCTTAGCATTATACTGCTCCAAGAGATCTTAATTTACTACTTGGAATAGAGCCATCTTGGGTGACTACTCTTTGTAGTAATAGTTAGCACATCGCAGTTTAGTCTTAAAGTAAGTAACTACCTTCTACTCCGACTTACTTTTTCATTATCTATAAAAGTAAAAGAGAAGTTCTAATTTGTATTGTTTTGAATTTTTGAGTTTTTTTATATGTTACTTGGATAAAAAGTACTATTAAACTTAACAGAAACCTTACCTCTATAATGCCATTACTTTAATATTATTAGTAAATTTGTTTATAGATAAATATTCATGGAACCAAAGTATTCTTTTGTACTGTACAAATCAAAATATTAGTAAACACTGCCATTTATGTAGAATTCATTTTTAATACATTGATCAGTGAAATGAATCACATCCCCAGGTAGCGGCTGTAGAGTACATGCTTTTAAGCTGTAAAATACACAGTTTCTGACTATTGTGGAAAAATGCTTCTGAATTCAGTGTAGGGAGTAGGAAACACCCCGGAGGATATTCTAATAGGTTGGGAGAGCACTTTGTATGCAATCAGATTTTACTCTTAAAAAGAATCCTTCAGTTAAAGTCAGAATTTGAGAATTTGTGTAGACAAGTAAAGAAACATGTTTATATGGATTTTTAAAATGAAAATGTAAAGCATATATCAAGAGTTTAAATATTTACATTTTCTTTAATATAGATTCATATAATTTAAAGAACCTTAAAACTAGTAGTGTGAGCTTTACCTTTACCGAAAGTTCATTTTAAATATGTTTGTTTAGGTTTTACTGCAATCACTGCAACCAACCCCATTTGGCTTATAAAGACTCGGTTACAGCTTGATGCAAGGTATGTGAAGTTTGAAAGTGGATTTAATCAAATTTCTATAAATTATATCAGCAAAATTTCAATATTTGGTCTCACTATGGTTTTCCCTACATACTTTTAGCTGATAAGTTACTTCTTTTATTTCATGTTGAAATTTGGGTCTGCCATAGAAGCAGAGTGGTAATAATTGACAATACGAAACTTTCCAGATGAAAAATATGTATTATGTGTTGCTTTGTTTTGTGTTTTTGCTTCAGATAGGGTCCCACCATGTTGCCCAGGCTGATCTGGACTCAATTCTCCTGCATCATCCTTCCTAAGTAGCAGGGATTATAGTGATGCACTACCATGCATGGCTGCATGTTGTTTTTTAACAGAAGGGAAGAAGTCTATAAGTTATCTTTTCATTGCTAGGACAAAATATGTTGACATACACAATTTAAAGGAGAAAAGATTTATTTTCGCTCACTTTCGTAGGTTTTAATCCATAGTTCACTGGCTCCAAAGCAGAAACAGCATGAGAAAGAGCCTAACAGCCAGGAAGTAGGAGAGCTAGAAAGAGCCAGAGGAGGAAAGGACTGAGGATAAGTTTTACCCTTCAAATGCATGCCCTCTGGCTCACCTGCTTCCTCCTAACAGCCCATTCAGCTATGAATTTAATGGATTGATCCATTGATGAGACTAACACTCTCATGATCCAGTCACCTTCCAGAAGTCCCACCTCTAAACATAGGACTTCTGGAAACAGTATATTAACCCAGCCCAACAAATGCTACTTTGCTTTACATGAGTACTTATAATTGGCCTCCCAACAGCTAAATAAGTTACAGGAGCCCAACAAATGCTACTTTGCTTTACATGAGTACTTATAATTGGCCTCCCAACAGCTAAATAAGTTACATGATTGGTTAGTCTGGAGTGAATCTTTTAGAATCTTTGCTCAAATCCATTGACCTCATGTATAGAGATCCTTGGGCTGGAGATAGTACTGTGCATATGTGTGTATCTGTCTGGTCTGTCTGTGTGTACATATTTCATCTTTTACCTCATGTTTACAATAGTGAAGATTCATTCTAAACTATGGAGCAGGTATTGCTGTGTGCCGAAAATACATTAGGAATCAGTAGGGACCAACTTGAAGTGAAATGTATCAAGAAGTGGTTTGTTTGCCCATTTTTAGCAGAGGACTAGTGTAAACACAGAGACCAGAGATGTGGAATCTTAGTTTATTCTGGGGACTGAGAAAACCAAAGAAGCATTGCTACAACTAGTTGATATGTTATAGTAGTAATAATAGTTTATAACTCTCTTAGGCTTTCAATTTGGAGTAAGCTCAATGTACAGCATATTTCTACCATTTTTGTGTTTTGGGGTTTAAGCTTTATACTGTTTTGGAGCTTTGAAAAGAAATGTCTAATTGTTTCATCTAGACTAGTTCTTTTAGTGAAATCTTATGTGGCAAATCTCAGAATTTATTTCTTAAAGCCAAAGATCTGAAAAGTAATGACTGATAAAATTTAACCCAAGGATTACATACTAATCCATATTCTACTATTGTAAAACCATAACATTAGATCAGGAACAGAGCTGGTGTGTTTACCTGTCACTCTTGCATACTCATATCTTTTAACTTTCTTGTTAAAATCTCTAATGTCAGAAAATAGTTAGAGTTGGTTAAAAGGTATTATTACACTACATAGGTATTCAGTATCTGAAGAAAATCATTAGTTCATAAAATTGGAGGATCCTGTAAGTTATCAGATAGGTCTTTTAATTGAGGTGTCAGTTGGTTATGTCAGAAACAGGTTAGATACAACTTGTAAATAGATACATTTTCTATTTCTTTCGCTTTGGGCAGTATTTAAACTCATTTCTTTAGGTAACATTCTGAAGGTAGAATCATGTTGGGGGTAGTTTTGTGCCCTTTAAGGAGAGCCACTGTACCACTTAAGTAGCACTAAAGAAATTGCATTGGGAACAATGCTAAATGAGCACTTGATAACTATACAAGTACTCATCCACTATTTATCAGGATACTGATATGACCACTGCCTTTAAATGTTCATAGAAAGTTTGATTTCTATTTACTCAGTTACTTTTGAGGGAGAATCTTGGTAGAGATGGAAGAACTCCTGAGGCTCACAGAAATTCAGTTAATCATACTCCTTGCTTTATTGTTTACTATCATAATTAGTGTTTCTATCATTATTTTTGTGTTATCAAATACAAAAGAAATTCAGTTTAGTGGGCCACGGATTTAGCTCAGCATCACAAGTGCCTCCCTGGCAAGCACGAGGTCATGAGTTTAATCCTCAGTACCAGACCAAAAAAAAAGAAAGACAGACAAATACACTTTACTTAGAACTAGAATTAGTATAATATGAAGGTCTTTTTATACTTGTTTTGGTTTTACCTTGAGCTCCAACCAGATGATAGAGTTTCTAAAGGAATTTAGGAGGATGTGAAACCAAAGAGTCAGTGTAATATATTTTGCAGTCAGTAAAATAAACTGTCTACATGTTACCCAACCAGTATAACACATTTGGGACAAAAAATAAAAAATCTAAAAGTGAATGTTTTAAAATTGTGATTTCAGCTGGATGTGGTAGCACATACCTATAATCCCAGTACTCAAAAGGCTGAGGCAGGAGGATTTCAGGGCCACCTGAACATACAAAATGAGACCTTGTCTCAAAAAGCCAAAAATATTTTTAAAATAAAACTTAGATTTCACTTCCTGAGTTAAAGAACACTGTTTTATTAGAGCAGCATTTTAATTTATTAGCTAAAAATTCTTACCGCTTAATGTCAATAACCTTTTCCCTTTTGTTCTTTAGGAACCGTGGGGAAAAGCAAATGGGTGCTTTCGAATGTGTTCGTAAAGTGTATAAGACAGATGGACTTAAAGGATTTTATAGGGGCATGTCTGCTTCCTATGCTGGCATATCAGAGACTGTTATCCATTTCGTTATCTATGAAAGTATAAAGCAAAAAATCCTGGAATGTAAAACTGCTTCCATGATAGAAAGTGGTGAAGCGTCTGTGAAAGAAGCCTCAGATTTTGTGGGAATGATGCTTGCTGCTGCCACCTCAAAAACATGTGCCACAACTATAGCGTATCCACATGGTAAGCAAAGCAGATATATACGAACAAATTCTGTAATGCTTTCCCATCCCAGCTGATGTCCTGCTGTTTACAGTTCGTGTAATTGTACTTAATTCCAACTTGATAAAACACAGTTTTTGGGAGTTTACGATGGGATTAAATAGAAGTAACCCAGGCTGGATAAATAGGTCAAGATACGCTGTCATGCAGCACAGTAGCAACCAGACATGAGCTCTGGAGTCTCGTAGTCAGCTTCTGACTCTGGAGTTCAATTCCAGTTTAACTTAACCCTAGCTCGTTGTTCTTTGGGCAAGCTTCCATTTTTGAAAAATTTATGTAAATGTAAGTGCTATAGTAGATATTTTATGTACTAAATCATTGCTAATCTTTATAATCCTCCAAAGTGTTTAATCTTTCCTAAGCATTCTAGAACATAACCAGAATTAACTTCATTTTCAAATGAGAAACTGAGGGAAAAAAAATAAGCAAGGTCACACTAACAGCAGAGCCTGAATATAGAGTCTGTAATCCTAAAGACCAAGCTATTTTACACTATTTTATTTTGACAAGTATATTAATAATTTCTTTCATTAAATTTTGTATTACTAGTCTCTCAATCACTGAAGAATTAAACTTACATGCTAAGAGGTTTTTGGTAGCTGTTATAAGTATAACCTTAAGTTTTTGTTTTTGCTATTTTTTTGTTATGTTTAAGTGACATGATGATGTTACCAGAAGAGGTACTATTGATAAAATTTTGGAGTTCAGTGTATAAATTGCACAGGCTTTTAAGATAGAACGAGAGATTTCCAAAAGAAGTTTGCATCTGCCATGGGCTGCTTTAGACTGTTCATCTCTTGATTGTAGATGGTACTTTGTTGGAGGGAAATTGCAAATCTTGAAGTTCATTCAGCTATTAAAATTTATGATATTTGCCTGATTCTCAGTCTTGACTTTATCACTAGTAGCTAGCATCCTATGCATGTTTAACAACTTTGTCCACACATTGTTTTATGTTAGTGTATGTGGACTGCTGTGACTACATTAGAACATTTTATTTTGTAGTTTATTTTGTACTGTTTACTTTTTTTAAAAAATTTTTGCTGAGTATCACCGTAGCCTCCTGTGTTCATTCTTAATGTTACTCTACTCACTTCTTGCTTCTTCGTACTTTTCTCTTTATCACATCTATTTTCCCTTGTGTTTATCTTAAATATAGCTGTTACTTTGGTATATATGATAATGGCTATTAGAAATTTACTGTTACTATGTTAATATGACTTTTTCAGTAAGCTGCACATTAAAAAATCATTTTTCCTGAGCTACATTGACAAATGTGATACATTCAGTATGATTAGGGAAGTATAAAGAAATCAATAATTTTTAAATTGATTTTATTTCTTTCCTAAACAGAAGTTGTAAGAACAAGATTACGTGAAGAAGGAACGAAATACAGATCCTTTTTTCAGACACTGTCTTTGGTGGTTCAAGAAGAAGGTTATGGGTCACTTTACCGTGGTCTAACAACTCATTTGGTGAGACAGATTCCAAACACAGCCATTATGATGGCCACGTATGAATTAGTGGTTTACCTACTCAATGGATAGCAGCACAGGCTGCCACACTGCAAAAGAGGGAAGACCAAAAAAGATTACAGTGGATCATGGATTATTGGAGCCAGCACAGTGGACAGAAAGAATAGTAGTTTGGGAACATGTACCATAACTATGCCTAAGTGGAAATTTGGTTAAGATAGACATACCACTTTCTGTAATGTGGAAAAACCTCAGCCACCTCCAAAGGAAATGCCTTTGGAAGCACTTCTTTGTTAAAGTTACCATTTTCTCTACCGTGTTCACCAGATGTAGTTGTGTTTTATTGACCTGTGACATTGTTTATCCCATGAGCATTTTCCCAGTCTTCTAAACAAAGCCATCCTTAAATATATACTGTACTGTAACTATCCAAAGGTAGTATTGATATAAATAGCGTCTGACTTTCAATTCTTATAATACTGTAAGATAATTGGTAGGTCCTCAGTATTCCCATTTTGCTCAGATGACTTGGCACAATATTTTAATGTAATTATTTGGCACAAATAATCATTTTTGACAACCAAGGAACTATAGTCTAAATATCCTGTGTATTAAAATGTTTTGAGTCTCTTCAGCTAGCAGGTGCTTAATGTCTAGCATAATGGGGACTTTAAATTGTTACCATGTAAAACTCACAAAATACTTTGCAGGTTATAACATTAACCAATAAATACTGATTCTTGACCATTTCGGTGACTTAAACATGCCCTTGTATCTTCTCTAATGTTACAGAACATGAATGAATGTATTTGTCTTTTCAGTAACTTACTAGTTTTGAACATGAATCATCACCTGTCTATCATACCTAGGTATCATTTACATAAATTAGAAAAATTTACTGCTGAATTTTTCTGTTTACTTCACACTAGGAATTTGGACCTGAATTTATTTCCAGGTCAGTATAGATTACACTTATTTGGTAGAGAAAATGATAATTTTCAGCTTGACCCTTACAAGTTTTTTGAATGTGATATTAATATCTGGGACAGAATAAATATTATAGAAGAGAGGCCCTCTGTTTTCTGACTCAGCAAGCAGTATTCTTAATTGACTTACAAATGAACAAACTGATTTTGACAAATCTGTTCTGACCTAGTTTCCTGAGTGATACATCATAGAAAGATTCAAGTTCATTTGGGTTAAATGTGCTAATAGGATATAGTTTTTAAATTTTGCTGTCATCTGTACTTTTAGTAACTTAAATGTATCATATGTATGGCCTTTGTGAAGATGTCTGATTATACTATTAGAGACTTTGCCTATGGATACTGCTGTCTTGGCGTGTGAGATTTGTACAATTAAACTCCAGTATGGTATTCGTTTCAGTATACCTTAACTTCATATTTTGTGCAATGGCTTTATTTTAAGACTGACTTTTTGTGAATGCACTTTGTGGCCTTTTCTGAGGGTAAGAGAGTTGGGAGAGAATTTCATGTTAAGACTTAAAAAAAAATAACTGTTCATGCGTTAGGCACAAGCAAGCAGTACGTTTATAATATTTTTCAGGGTTCTGCTTTTGGGTTTTTTTTTTTAAGCTGTTAAAATGTGTTAAGTATTCTGTGTACTCTGTAGTGCCCCAATGTTATGGAAAAGCAGCATAATTTTCTAGAACTGGAAAAGCACTGCAAGCTTTCTCTGCTGTCACCAATGAGCTAATACCCTCTTAAATTCCCTCACGTTGATTTTCTTGTAATTAACAATAACTGGATGTTTTTGAGGTGCTCTGTTGGAATTTAAAATATTCCAATGTATTTGGAGACCAAAGGCAAATTTAGTCATTACCGTTGGAATTATTATGAATATCTTTTATGATAAATTTCAGCTTTGAGTTTATTTTGAGAACATAACCAAAAAACAAAACAGAACCTTCCCCAAAACGGGTTTCTAACGTTAGTCTGTAGAGGTCTCAATTTGTAACATTTGCCTTTACAGGTGCCATTTATACTGCCTAATACAGTGCCATTTGCCTTGTGAAGATCCATAAATACTAATTGTATTGAATGTAGGATGCATTCTCCCGATTCTTAACTGATCTCAATGCCCCCACAAATGGTGAAGAATGATACAAAAACCAGCAGTTAAGGAACATCTTACTTGGTTTTAGCAAATTCATGGCAAGTGTCCTTCTGTTTATAGTTAGCAAGTAAAGCTTACATTGACCTTTAGTGCACTGTATTCAGCTTTTTTTCTTTCTTAAGTATTATATATGTACTGGAAGGAAAAAAGAGTTTAGAGTTTCAGATTTTATTTGTGCAACAACTGCAAAGGAGCAGTGAAGTCCATTTTACTGTTTTTTTTTCCCCTGAACACAATCTGCCATAGTTTACAAATGGACAGCTATATATAAGTTATATGTAGAGTTTGTCTCTCAAATACTTCTTCAAAGATCTAAAAAACATTGTATATAAGAAGAAAATGCATATTCAAAACTATTGGACTTTTAAAAAACTATAGGTCGTATCAGTTTGCTATCAGATAACTTTAAAAATTTCTGGCATAGAGGTAGTCACACTCCAGATTGGTATTATTATAGTTTCCTCAGAAAATTCATCTGAACTCACCAAGATTCAAAGAGTAGATACTGAAAGATACCCTTATAGAACACATAGAACTTTTCTGCACATAACACTCAGAAATGGTTCCAGATCTGAGGATTGCCAACCTTGTGATTGTGCTGCACAGTGCTTTTTAATTCCAGAGGAAAAAGCTACTACTAAACCTCTCTCATGATTCCCACTGTGTAAGTTCATAGAACCAGTTTTACTAGGTGAGGCCCAAATGGATTTGTATCTCTGAAACCATGATAGAACCTTGTGTTTCCTAAAACTTAGTATCCACTGTGGACATTAGGACCAACAGAGTTTGGCTTGTTCACGGTAACCGATGTTTACTCTTTTATTGGAGTATAAACATTTTTGGCATTTGTAGATGCATTCTAAGTCACAGAAAAAGTATTGATTTGAATTTGAAGGAGTTAAGTGCTAGAAATAAGTCTATCCCTTCTTCTTCTAGAATTCTTCATGCCTGTTTTGTTGTTTATTCTTCTGCCCAAACTTAGTATTGTAAGGACCCCTTTGGGTCTGATAAAACAGCCACCTTTTTCTCATGTAGTATTGATCATGACTTTAACATTCCTAAGATTATACCTACTTCTGAATGATTTAAATTGAAAGAAATTTTAATATATGAAATACAATGTGCTTTCTGTCCATTCAGATCCTTTTTCCATCATGTGTTTGTATTTCCCATGAATCTATCCATGAATTTTTTTGCTACTCTTAACTGAAAATTCTAGTTTTGTTTTTTATGTTCATAAACCTTTCAAATGTGTACCCTAGTATATGTGAACAATTATGAAGTTATACCTAAATAATGAACTTCAAAAGAGTTAATAACTTTTGCCCATTCATGTGAGTTTTGCTATTGCATTTATGTAAATAACTATAAATTATGTGCATTTATTATGTATTTATGTTACCTAGCTGACTTATACTTGAACTGTTAAAATTCAAAAAATTAAAATAAGCTTATGAAACTATGGTAATTGTTTTTGTATCTTAATATTTTGGCATGTGAGAGTAGAATCATGTTTTACTAGAATTATCCTGTATTTAAGCAAAAATGCATTGCTATTTTCAAGTTAAATGTTCATCGTAGTTATTGATTCATTTAGCAAACTTTATTTTCTTTCTTGAGGCACCTTCTATCTGATTGATGTAAGATTATCTCCAGGAGCCAAAAGGTCTTAAGCAATCTAATCTAAGTAATCTTAATAATCTAATTCTCTCACAGTTTGGTAAGAAATAACCATGTTAGTCTTGGTTACATTTCTCGCTGCTAATACAAAATACCTGATGCCTAAAATTAAGAGAGGAGAGATTTGCTTAGCTTACAGTTTGTGGAGGTTTCAGTCCATCATTGGCTGACTCCAACACAAAGTGGCACATAGCAGAAGGGCGACCATTCATGGCAGCAGAAGATAACCAAAAGCAACAAGAGAGGAGCAGGAAATGCCTCTTTTCCTCACTTACATTGTATGCAGGCTACCTAGGGTAGCTGTCACGCTCACACCTCCAATCCCAGCTAGACAATGAACCAATCAAACCCTAGATTCAGCCACCTTGAGAAGTCCACCCCCATGACTGAGGGGACATCCAGACACAAACCTAACACCATTCCTGCACATTTTTCACAGGTTTAATGATACATCCAGTACTGTATTCAAAACAAATTCAAGTTAAAGAGAGCATTTGAAAATTGGAGATAGTAGATCAATACACCCCTAGGCTGTGATTTTTGTGTGTGAGAGAGAGACAGGGTAGCCCCATGCAGTCCAGACTAGCCTTTGAATTCATGTAGTCAGGCTAACCTCAAACCTCAGTGATCCTCCTGCCTCAGCTTCTTGGGTGCTGAAATTTGAGGTGTGCATCACCACACTGGGCTGATTGTCATATTTTTAACAGGTTTTGGTTTAAATTTAAAATATAGAATTGAGAACTTTTTAGAAATAACCAGATTAATGCATATATGTTGTATTGAACTACATGTGACTCAGATAAAAGTGCTATGTAGTGCCTATCCTATTTACATACTGTTGTATTTAGGTTTCCCTGAATCATGGCTGACAATTATTGCTTGACTTACAGATAAGGAAACCAGGACAGACTTGTGTCCCTTTATCTCAATGCTAACATAAAACTGAAAAAGCTCAGTGGTACTCTGTACTGCATACTGGCAGAATAATGGTCAAGGTTGGTGTAATGTAGCTCACATGTCCCAAGTTTAAATTGTGTTCACTAGGTCATTACTGAATGTCAGGACAGACTGAATAGGGAATAAATTAAATTCATAATGCTTTCAACGTTCAAGTGTAACATCCAACTGATAAAATTTCAGGCAGATAAGCATAGTATAGTTAAATAAGTTCGGTTTTTTTGTCTCATTTTTGCACCATACAGAGCAGCTGGCTTCCTTAGTATTTATTGCATCAGTTCAGAATTTATGTTCACAGAGTGATGTACTAACAGCAGTTTCATGTGATTCTCCCAGCTGCCTGTAGATTAGATAAACAGGTGATGTTAATAACAACAGGACTTTTTGGCTTGGATTCTTTGAATCATAATGCTGTGATTATTTCCTGTTTTATTCATTGTAGCTTGATGACATTGGGATAATACTTTAAAAACTCTTTAAAGGAAAAATCTTAAGAATTGGCTCAGTATGAAGTCATAATAGGAAATAACGAGAAATAGGGCTGTATATGTGAATGGAGCAGTGCGAAATGTCTTAGGTTGTAACCTTTACAGACCTTAAATTACATCTTAAAGCCAATAGTTTTCCACCTAAGGGTAATTAGTAACACTGTAGGAAGTCGGACTTAATATAAATACTAATCTTAAATTCGACCCCCAATACCAAAAAAAAAGATAAATACTAAACTTAGTTTTAGGTAAACTGCTCTTTATTATACTATCTTTGAGCCTTGGAAATGTCTGAAGATGAGCTAATATTTGGAAGTGTTACAGAAATTAAGTTTTTTGGATCTAAAAAGGTTGTAGAGAGAGAAAATAACATTTTAACTATGGTTTGAAAGATTAAAAACTGCAGGTTGATACAAATTCCTTGGTAAAGCAAGTAAGTTTAAGCCTGAGGAAGGAAAAATAACTCCCTTTCTTTTCTTTCTTTTTAACCAATTCAGAAAGTAACAAAATTTCAAAACTAGAAGTAGATTCAGGATTCTAAGCCTTGTCTTAAGTTATTATAGCCAACCTAATAATTTAGTACTAGGCCCATTTTTCTGTTTCTCAGTCCCTTGCTTTTTCAAAGCAACCTAATAATCTCTCAAGTCTTCCTGTGTCAAGGATAACTCGTTTTTTTTAACCACTACTTCTGAATCTTAGCTTTCAAGATTCTCCTACATGATCTTAGTGGCCCAGGTGATGTGATCAGTATACTTAATTGCGTACTCTTTTTGTTGTCCTTTTGAGACAGTTTCACTATGCAGTTCAGGCTGCCCTTGAACTCACTTTGTAGCCCAGGCTGTCCTTGAACCAGCAGTGACCCTCCTGCCTCAGCTTCCTGAGTGCTGTAATTACAGGGTTGCACCACCATTCCCAGCTTATTTTTTATCTTAACTTCCCACCTCCAAAAAATGCGCTGTAGTAACAGCATCACATAAATAAAAATGAACCCCTGCCACTATATACTAAAGGTAGGTATAAAGATGAGAATAAAATTGCCAACCTTGTAGGAGAAAATGCCTTTCTAGGCAAAGATTAGAGTGCTCTAAAAGCACTAACCCTCAACAAAATGAGTATTAAAAGTACAGCCACAGAATAGAGAATGTTTATGTCTTCAGGATCTGTAACTTGGAGGGAGAAAAAAGGCAGGTAAAGAATGTCACAAGAGAATGAGCATATGGAAAGATGCTTAACATGATTAGTAACAAGTTTGAGAAAATTGGAGACCAAGGATCTTGTCCTTGTACATTACTCTTGAGAATCTGAAATAGTAATAATGCTTTGGAGAGGTGCAAGTTTTAGGAAAGTTTTAAATACACCCCTAACTCAGAATTTTTACATGTCTGCGGGAAACAAAGTGTTCCCAAGAAAAAAACATTACAAATGTTCACAGCAGCTTTAATAATAGTTATCAAGAGAAAGTAAGTAGTGGAATGTGGCAGTCAAATGAAATGGATTACTGACAACAGGATACCCAAAGCGTTCAAGAAGCCTGGTCCAATAATATTTACTGTGTTCCATTTACATGAAGGCCAAGAATAGGCACAGCTATTGAAGTGTTTATTTACAGGGTATAGAGAGGTTTATTTACAGGGTATACAGGCTAACGGATGTAGTAGAGCTTCTGAAGTGAATAATGGAAATGATGGTTCAATGTGTGTGCACAAGCGTGAAAATTCATTAACTGTTTCATTCACTTCAAACATTTTTTAAATTTATTGCAAAAACTTGAAAACAAGCATGAGTCAAAGTTATAGAATTAAACACATAAAAAGTAAAATTATAAAAGCGCAGTTCATAAAATAAGCATGCTTTACCTGTTTTTAAGAAACAAAACAGCCAAATGTAGTGCTACATGCCTGTAATCTCAACACTGAGAAGGATGAGCATTGCAAGTTTGAGGCCAGTCTAGGCTTCACAGCAAAACTCTGCCTAAACAAAGAAGGCTTTAAAAATGAATATCTGGCATTATAAGCAGGACCCCTGAGAAAATTTGATAGCCCAACACAACTATATCTCAAAACATAATTTTTGAGGCATTGCTTATGGAAAGAAGGGTTCCCCTAAGAACTTTCTTGCTCCCCTCCCTTTCCCTAGGCCCAAACAAGCTCAACAGAACTGAGCATAGAGTAATTTCCGTGGTGCTGGTGCTGGGCTCTGCAGCTGGAGAAAAGGGGCTTCCTGAGGTGCTCCATGGATAAGGGATGAGTTTTATTGGATGCCTAGAAAAGCCGAATCAAACCTTTGGAGGCTGCTGAGGCAGAAGAATCAAGCATTCATGGCCAGCCTGGGCTACATAGTGAGATCCTAAAACACTTTGAAGGAAACCTTTGAAAGTCAGGCCTACAGAACTCCTGGTGGTGATCACCAAATGTAAGACAGCCACCATGAGTGGTTACGAAAAATAGAAATAATGTATTTGTACCTTTCAGGATGAAACATGGAAGTAAAATGTCATATAAAATACAAAATAGGGGCCAGGGGTTTAGCTCAGCAGTGCAAGTACCTGCCTGGCAAACACAAGGACAGGAGTTTGATCCCTGGCACCAAAAAAAAAAAAAATCATGAAGATGCTGATGTAGCAAGAAGGTATGAGTCATAAAAAGTTAAAAAATGAAAATGAGAAAGATAAGGGATAACACCAAAACTCAGTAAGCCAAAAGTGGACAAAGCATAGTTGAAGTGATTTTTGTCACAGTTCACAAATACAGCACAGCGTAAAGGGCAAGAGATTACTCAGTGTCAATGTCCAAACTCCCAAGAAAGCCCAAGAAGGACTGCTTCACTGAGACCCTTTAGTGTGAGAGTGTCTCATAAAGATGGCCCCAAACTGAAGCTTCTGTGGCTTTTTATTGATAGATCCAGGAAGCAAGGATAAAGGCCAGCAGAAGGACATCTGTGGAGGGACTCATTTAAGGGATGGGGGGATGGGGAGGTCAGTATGGTCTGTTACTTGATCGATTTGGGGGCTAATCTAAATGATAATTCAGAGTATGGGGAGGAAAGAACCAGAGCATTCATTCCTTTAGGCAGTATGTTTAGATCCTACTTGGACTCGTGGGCTTGTAAGCTATCCTTTAATCTCTAACCATGCATTCCAGGTTTTGAGCATATGACTCCAGAAGTCCCTTATCTCTGTATATTCATCTCAAAAGTACCTATGGCTAGTGCCCCCATGTGATTTTAAACTTGAAACTGCATCTAAATAATTTAGCAAGAAGACAGTGATACCAAACAAGGGCTCACTGCCTGATGCACATAAAAGCAGTTTATGAATGAAGAAGTAATTTATTTTTGAGACAGGGTCTCAACTGTATAGTCCAGGCTGGCCTTGAACTCACTATGCCACCCAGGCTGGCCTCAAACTCATAGCAATCATCTTGCCTCAGCTCTCGAGTGTTGGGATTACAGGCACATCACGTGGCTTTAAGAAGTAAATGTCTCAGATCCAAAAACGAGCCATGCTCTGCTGTTCTGTAGCAAAGGAACGTAAGCTGTGTGAGGTAAGGGCCAGTTGGCTATAACCAGTAATATTAGCGCAGTAGTCCACATGGGGCACACTGAACCAGGTAGAGCTGGTGAACACTTTCTAGTTAGGCAGTTTCCACTCATGGTAAGTCTATCCTGCGATGACTGAGAGCACCCCTCACTTTTAATCTAGCTCCTTAAGCCTCTGTTCTTACTCTTCAAGTTCTGCTCATTGGAACCTTATGGATCTGCCAGCCTCTCAAAGTCATTTTAGGCCAGGTCCTAGGGCTTCATGGTGCATCCTGAGAAAGAGCTAGTGTAAATTTTTTGAAACAGGAAAGTTTCTCATTTATGGCCCAATTTCAACAACAGAGATAAGAAAAATTGTAGAGTTAGGCAGAATAGAAAATGGAGCTGTCTAATGTACTTTTGATTAGTTTCAGAGTAAGAGAATTCCCAGCTTTGATGGAAAACATGAATCTGTGGGCTTAAAACATGCCTGTATATATTGTAGTAAAACAGTACATTAAAGCAAAGTGAAGTTCTTGACTTCTGCCACCTGTAGGAGGATAGAAACAAGGGATAGAGTAAAGCAATTTCAGAGAAATTAAAACTAGGACTTTTTTACCTGTAGAAACTCATCAAAGGAAATTCTGAAAGATATACTTTAAGAAGAACTGTAATACCAGCTCAGCGGTCTGATATGCCAAGGGAAAAAGGGTAAACAGAAAACTGTAATGCTCAGACCATTGACTAACCAAATGCGCCGCCATCTTGTTCTGTATGCGCCATTTTAAAGTTAAGTTTCTGTTTCCTACTTAAGTTTCTGTTTCATAAGATAAGTTTCCTTTTCCCCGAACTGATGCTTCACTTGCCACCCTCAATAACCAACCAACTTTCTCCCCGTGTTCTTACCACCCAGAATTCATCAAGCATTGCTAGTCTCGTCCTCCCCATACCCACTATAAAGGTAACCACCCTTAGTTGTTAGGCGCGCAGTCTCGAGATCCATCAACAGAGACTGCATCGCCAGGCTTGGCAATAAAACTCCTTCACTCTTGATTGATTGGCTTTCATTTCTAAATCATCATTGCACCATTACATTTGGGGGCCTGTCCGGGATGGAGGCTTAGCCCCCACCGACCCAAATTGGACTATTTTGATCATCTGGACCCCTTCAATAGTGAGTAAATTTTGTTTCTTCCAGAGGGTTTTGATGGCGTGCCATACCTAGGTTCTATTTGGAGAGGGGACGCCCTCGATTTGGAGAGGGGACGCCCTCTATTTGGGAGTTGGATCGGGTGTGTAAGGACAGAACAATCGGTTTGGGCCGACAGCCCACTTTGCTTTGTATTTGTGTTCTGCCTCGC
>PVLA01012817.1:0-41400 GCA_004027455.1 Hydrochoerus hydrochaeris | reverse complement strand
AATTCTCTACCAACACCTATGTCTTCAAGATTTTCACCTACTTTGTCTTCCAACAGATTTAGTGTTTCTGTTTAATATTTAGATCTTGAATTCATTTAGATTTTAGTTTAGTACATGGTGACACACATGGGTTTAGTTTTAGTTTTTGGCATGTGGATAGCCAGTTTTTCCAGCACCATTTATTAAAGAGACTATCATTCTCCCAGTGGGGTTCTTCTATGTAGAGTATCATGTCATCTGCAAATAATGATAATTTAACTTCCTCTTTTTCTGTCTTTACTCCTTTTATTTCTCTCTGTTGTCTAATTTCTCTGCCTAGTATTTCCAGTACTATGTTGAATAGGAGTGGTGATAAGGGATATCCTTGTCTTGTGCCTGATTTCAAGGTAAAGGCTTTCAATTTTTGGCCATTTAATATGACATTGGCTGTTGGTTTGTCATAGGTGGCCTTTATCATATTGAAGTAAAGACCATTTATTCTGATTCTTTGTAAGATTCTAATGAATGAGTGCTGGATCTTATCAAAAGCTTTTTCTGCATCTATAGAAATGATCATGTGATTCCTACTTTTGGCTCTACTGATATGGTGGATTACATTTATTGATTTAAGTATGATGAACCATCCCTGCATGCCTGGGTTGATTCCCACTTGGTCATGGTGTATAAATTAGATGATTTGCTGCAACCTGTTTGCCAATATTTTATTGAGAATTTTTGCATCTGTGTTCATTAGGGAGATTGGCCTATAGTTCTCTTTTTTAGTTGGGTCTTTCTCAGGTTTTGCTACTAGAGTAATATTTGCTTCCAGGAATGACTTAGTGGGAATTGCTTCCCTTTTGACTTCATTGAAGAGCTTGAGGAGTGTTGGCATTAAGTCTTCTTTGTATTTCTTGTAGAATTCTGCATTGAATCCTTCTGGGCCTGGGCTTTGCTTTGTTGGTAAGGACTTAATTGGATTTTTTTCATTAATAGAATTTGGGTTATTCAGAAACATTCCATACTGCATGAATTTGAGTCTTTTCTTTCATTTTTTAAGGTTGGCTAGGGGCTTATCAATTTTATTTATTCTTTCAAAGAAGCAACTCTTTGATTCATTGAATGTTCGTATTGTTTTGTTAGTCTCTATTGCATTAATTTCTGCTCTAATCTTTATAATTGCCTCCATTCTTTTGGCTTTGGGATTGGCTTGCTCTTCTTTTTCTAGATGTTTGAGGTGTAATACCAGGTTGTTTATTTGTGTTCATTCTGTTTTCCTGATATGGGAACTCAATGCAATAAATTTTCCTCTGAGGACCACTTTCATTGCATCCCACAGGTTCTGGTAAGTTGTATTTGTATTTTCATTTGCTTGTAGATATTGTTTAATTTCTTCTTTAATTTCCTCTGTGACCCATTGATTGATCAAGGATGTGTTATTCAATTTCCATGTGTTTGAGGGGTTTTTGCAGGTTATTTTATTATTAATGTCTAGTTTCATGGCACTATGATCTGATAACATGCATGGAGTAATTTCAATTTTTTGCATTTACTTAAATATGTTTTGTGGGCTAGTATATGGTCTGTTTTAGAGAATGTCCCATGTACTGCTGAGAAGAATGTATATTCTGATGTTGTTGCATGGAACATTCTGTATACATCCATCATGTCCATTGTTCACAGGTGTGATTCAGTTCTGTTATTTCCTTGCTGATTTTCTGTCTAGTTGATCTGTCTCTTGTGTCAATGGCACGTTAAGTTCTCCTGTTATAATTGTGTTATTGCTTATTTAATTTTTCATTTCTGTTAATACTTGCTTTGTGTAGTTGGATGCTCTGGAATTTGGTGTATATATATTTAAGATTGTTATCTCTTCCTCTTGAACTTTTCCCCTAACTAGCATGTAGTGACCTTCTTAATATCTTTGGGTCATTCTTGGTTTGAAGTTCACATTGTCTGCAAACAGAATAGCTACATTTTTTTTTTTTTTTTTAGTTCCTGTTCCATGGAGTATTGCTTTGCATCCTTTGACTTTCAGTCTATGAGTTTCCTTTTGGGTTAGATGGGTTTTTGTAGACAGCATATGGTTGGACGTTGTTTCTTAATCCATTCTGTCAGTTTGTTTCTTTTAATTGGTGAACTGAGGTCATTTACATTAATGGTTATAACTGTTATATATTGGTTTATTATTGACATGTTATCTTTCTGCTGTTGTATCTTTACCTTTCCATTCTGTTTAATTGTCTGTCTTGCTTAGTGGTTTTTTCCTATATGTATCTAGAATGTCTTTCAGTATTCTTTGTAGGGTTGCCTTGATGATCATGAAGTTCTTCAGCTGTTCTTTGTCATGGAAGTATTTTATTTCTCCATCCATTTTGAAGGACAGTTTTGCAGAGTATATCAGTCTGGCTTGGAATTTGTTTTCCTCTGGGATCTGGACTATTTCACTCCATGCTGTTCTTGACTTCATTGTTTGTGTTGAGAAGTCTGCTGTGATTCTGATAGGTTTTCCTTTGTAGGTGATCTGTCTTTTCTCTTTAACAGCTTTTAATATTCTGTTTTTATGTTGTATATCTAGGATGGTGATTATTATATGTCTGTGCATAGTTTTATTTTGGTTATGGCTATTTGGAGTTTTTTATGCTTCACTAATCTATATGTCAGTTTGCATTCTCATGTTTGGGAACTTTTCAGTTATTACTACTGTAAAGAGTCTCTTGATATCATTTGTGTTGTCCCCTTCTTTTTCATTCATCCCTATTAATCTTATGTTATTAATCTTATGTTGTTTTTCTTTGCACCATTTTGCAGGTGTTGAATTGTTATTTCCTGATCCCTTGTTATTTTTGGAAGATCTTTCCTTTTCTGTTCACTAGCTGTGATCTTATCTTGAGGTCTGAAATTCTGTCTTCACTTTCATTGAGTCAATTTTGGCAACTTTCAATAGAATTTTTGATTTCCTGTATATCTCTTTGAATCTGCTTCATACATTCTGTTTGTTTCTTATTCTATATTTTGCTTTGTTCCTTTATTTTTTTAACTGTGTCTTCTTACATGCATTCAGTATTTCTTTCACTACTTTTATCATTTCTTCTTTTACCTGGGAGATTATTTCTGAATTCAGTTCCTTCATCGCTTCCCATACTTGCTTCTTTATTTCAGTTGATTTCATTTCAGGCATTTCAGGTGTGTGACTAGTATTTTCTTCTGTGCACATGGCTCCTAGGCTTTCTTGGGATGGGCTGGTGGTTTGGGATTGCATTTTGGTCTTGCATTTTGGCATTTTCCTATATTTCTGTGTTTCTAGTGATGTTCCAAATCTTTTCCTGGGCATGTTGTAAATCACCTCCTGAGCCCTCCATTCCTGGGACTCAAGTGGCCTTAGCTCTCCTTGCGTGGCGGGCCTGGCTCCCCTGGTTGAATGCAGGTTGCTGGGTGCAGTCCACTCAAGCCCAGAAACCTCTGGAGCCTACTCCAGCATCCTAGGCATTGGCTGGGCTCCCAGTTGCTGGGAGTGATGGCCCCAAACTCTCCCTGGGCCAGCGCTAATGAGCTGAAACTCACCTCGTGGCAACACGGGCCTGACTCCCCTTGTGGCGCTGGCCTTGCTCCCCTCATTAAACCTCACCTCTTAATGTTAACAGCTAAAATAGTTTTGGTGTTCTGCAGAGTGTACTTTTAAAAATATTTTTTAAAAATTTAAAGTATTTGTTGCTTGAGAATAAATGAGAAGAGCATTTTATAAACATGAGGAAAAAGATACTAAACACTTTTGAAACAATGACTGCATCCAAGTACTGGAAAGAATAGGTTCCTTCTTAGGCACACTGGAACATCTGGCAGGAAAGGTTAATCATAGCTGGACTGTGAATGGTCTGGCTAAAACGTTTGGATTTTTCATTAGGTGATTGGGATCAATGAAGCATTTGAGCACTAAATGGGAGACTCTAGTGGTATTATAGGAGGTTAAATCAGACAAGGGTGCATTTTGTCAGAAGAAAGAAATCCTAAAGGCAGTGTAATAGTTTTAGTTTTATAAAAAAGAGCCACACAATATTGGCGGCTCACAATGGTAAACATTTATAACTTCTCTTTCCTGGTTTTGTTGGTCAGCTGAGGCAGTTTGCTTCAGACTGAAAATCTGACCTGCTATTGACCGCAGGCTGGGCTTAAGTCTGTAAGTGTCTCATCCTGGAATGAGGACCAACTGAGACCCCCACATTTCATCAGTGAATCTTAGCATCAGTGTGTGTAGTGAGGAAATATTCTTTACCATTCTAGTGGTACAGAATATCACTTGGCAAAGGGCATTGCAGTGTAATTGACTTTGGAAGAAGGATCAAATCTACCACACAGAAAGGGAGTGTCATGATACCAGTCTAGACTTATGTTGAAAAGCACCTTGAACTGTGCAATGACAGGATAAATTTACATTTATAAAGAGAGAAGAAATTAAGAGACATTCCTAAAGAAGAGAGGATTTGTTAACTGCTCTAACATTAGGAATCCAGGGGAATGACTCAAAATCAGTGAAAAAATCCAAAGATAAAGTAACAATGGATGACCAAGGTTAAATAATTTAGTTTAAAAACATGAAACTAGAGAGTTGAGGAAATGATCCTGAAAATCAAATCTGACCAACTCTAAAATCCGTAAGTGCAACAATCACATACAGTTGCTATGAGCCATACTAGCAGAGACAGAGCACAGCATGGCCCACACATGTGGAGAAGCAGCCAAGTCGCTCTTGTTCTTACTGGATCTGTTGGTTCAGTTCTTCCCCCAACCTACTGAGAGTTGAACATAGAAAACTAAAACTCTAGGATCACAACTCATACTCATATAATCCAATGATTAAAATATAATCAGAAGAGGAGCATCATGGCAATTTTTTCCAGAATATCACATTTATGGCCCTTCCTATGTATCTTTGCTGTCTCATATAAGTGAAGACATTTGTGATATAAACAAGGTATCATATTTAACTATGGAAATAAAATATTAGTTCCAGAAAATATATTCTTTGAAAATAAAATTAGATAATTTGCCACAATTTGCATTATTGTTAAAAGGACATTAAACTAAACTGATGATTAAAAATCTAAATATAGACTTTAGCTTACATAAAAATAAGATTTGTAGCCTCTTAAAGCCATTGGAGAGCAGAATAAATTGGTTTCAAACTCAAAAACCTTGAATCTTTTCCTTTGTAAGCTGATTTTATAACTGAATGATTATTCTTTCTATAGAGAAAAGGGTGAAATGCTTAAAATGCTTGAAGAAGAGCAGAATTTGTCACTAAAATGTCAGTAAGAATTATTTTTTATACATGATAGAACAAAAAATTTTCTTAAAATCCACCACTGATTAGGATATGAAGCTGGAATTAACTAAGAAAAAATAAAACGGAACTGTGCAAATTATAATCAGTTATTTTTTTCTTGATTTCTTAGAAATACCCATGGATCAGAATGGAAAGAAAAAGAGATCCAAGGACTTCTGAAGTTTTCATATTGTACTGTGGTTGGAAAATCAATTTTTAAAAAATACAAAACTATAGATTTTCATGTAGTGTTCTTTGTTTATACTATACATGATATATTTGAACATCTTTTTTCATTTTTATGTCACAGTATTAATTAAAATTTGTTGTATTTTAGAGTATTTTGAAATAATTTGTCACTAGTGAACTCTTAGCTTATGAATTATAGCATACATTTTGTCCTTCAAACATTAATAATATATCCTAAGTAACAAATGAGAAGTATTTGAGAATTAAAGAAAATAACCAGTCATTATGAGAATTCAGATTTCAAGATGATGAGCCAATAGAGAGAAAATGAAAATTCATCATATATTGAAACTGAAGACTACTGAATATTCTAAAAATATTTTCTCTTTATTCTGAATATTTTATATTAGCACCCAGTGTATGAAAATTATGAAGTGAAATATATAATAGTTCATAGGGAATCCTTTTAGATATAAACATATGAACACTTCTATGAGAAAGGAAATAGTTTAGCTGGAGTCACATGGAACAAGCCAGAGCAGATTTTTAACAGTCACTACTTACGTGGCTAGGAGTTGGTTCCAATCCCTCTTGCTATGATTTGAATGGATCCTCCCAGAATTTATGGACAGGGAACTCAATTCTTGATCCGCAGTGGGGGAGGGATGTGAGACCAGTGGGAAGCAGTGAAGCTAGAAGGGTGAGGTGCATGTGCTAATTTCATCACCCCAGAAGAGAGTCCCTCCTCATAGCAGGGAGCTCAGCACCTGTCCAAGCACCCCAACTTCCTGCTTCTCTCTCCTCTCCCTAAATGCTTCCACTTTCATTTTAGACTTCCCAGCCTCTACAACTGGAAAGCCTCCACACTACACACACACACACACACACACACACACACACACACACACAACCACTAGCAACACAACCACTAACCTAACAATTGTACCAGTTATTGTAGCTGAATGATAACTAGCACCCAAACCTGATTCCTTACGACATGATGATATTTACAGACTTTCCTCATGAGGCTGATGTGGGCAGGATTTGGCAGGGATAGTTGTCTCTGCTACACTTGCTATCTGTAAAGATCACGCCAGAGCCTGGGACCTCTAGGCATCAGAAAGCCTGTTCATTCTCAGGACCAGTGGTTGATGCTGGCTTTCAGCTCAGTACTTATAATACTAATAATGTCAGCTGACGTTATTAGCTGGGGTGTTTACACATTCTTTAAACTGAGCCTTCACTTCTTTAGACCTGACTGGCTGGCTGGCTTCCAAGGCTGAGCCCCCTGTGAGAGAGAATGTCTTTTCTAACTTGGCCTGGGATGTCAGTCAGCACCCCCCGCCAGATGCATTCTGTTTGTTAATGAAGTCACAGTCATACAAAAGGATTCACAGACAAGGAAAAAGACCCTAAATCTGGATGAATATTTGGAAGATTTTGTACGTGCATAAGGGAGCAGAAATGTTACTCTAGTCCCTTTTTTGGAAATAAAATCTGCCACAACAACCAAGAAACAAAATCCAGCTATTTTCTTAGTGATCCCAAACTCAGTAAGGAGTCAGCTTTAATTTATCCTTTCTCTTTTTTTAATTACTGAAGTATATTGGTACATTTTAGGATACACAATTACCATAGTAACCACAGGGAATTGTACATGATATATAGTGATTCTTCTTTTTACCCCATTCCCCTAGCCTCCCCCAACCCCTCTTCCCTTCCTTATTTAAAAAATGGTTGCTTCCATTTTTTCCTTCTTTTCTCATTTTTTCATTTCCCACCCTTCCTTTTCCACCTCCTCCTCACTGGCTCCCTTTCTCATTTGAACATTGTCTTCCTATTTTATAGTATATATTGTGCATTTTTATCCTTATTTACACTTTTGGTTTTTCATACCAGAGAAACAATGTGATATTTACATGTATCCATATTATTTCAGTTAAAAGTATGGTCTAAAGGTTCATACATTTTCCTAGAAGTGTCTCTGTTTCATCCTTCTTTATAGCTGAGTAGTACTCCATTCTATAAAAAAATCTTTATCCATTCATCAGTTGAAGGGCTTTTTCCAAGATTTTGCTATTACAAATCATCCTGCTATAAAAAATCATACCTTCCAAATTTAAAGACCCAATATAAAACTGAAAATCTGAAATGAATAGACACTTCTAGATGAAGTAGAAATGGCATATATATATATATATATATATATATATACATTTCATATATTTGTATGTATGAAAAAGTATTCAATATCACCATTAATTCATGAGATGCAAAACAATACTGAGATTTCATCTCTCTCCAGAAAGAATGGTTATTATTAAGAAATCAACAAATAAATGCCAGTGGGACTGTGGGGAAAAAGGAATCTTCTCCACTGTTGATAGGAATATGGGCTGATGAAACCACTGTGGAAATCAGTGTAGGGAGTCCTCAAAAAACTAAAACTAAGGGTTCTGTTTGATCCATCTCTCCCCCTTTTTGATATCTTCCCAAAAGAATTAAAAGCATCATACTACAGCCATATATGCACACCCATGTTTATAGCAGCACAGTCTTGGAAACAACCCAAATGCCAAGACTGATCAAAAGAGGAAAGAATGTCACTACATACTTATGAAAGGGAAACTTCAAGAGGAAAGGATAACAATGATAAATATATATGCACCAAATACTGGCACACATATAAAACGAATATTAACAGACATGTAAAATCAAATAAGCACTAGCACAATTGTAATTGAGAACCTCAATATCCCACTGTCACATGTAGGTCAATTAGACAGGAACTCAACAAAAAATATCAGAACTGAACCAAATTTGTGATCTTTTGGACTGTCGACAGAGTGTTCTACCCCACAACATCAGAATATACCTCCTTCTCAGCTGCACATAGGATACTCTCCAAAATAGACCAAGTACTAGCTGATAGAATATGCTTAAGCAGATGCAAAGGAATTGAAATTATCCTATGTGTATTATCCTTTTGTTTTGGCATGTTAGATGTCTTGATGACTTTAAGCATATCTTAAATGTTTTTTCTTTCTCTTCTTTTGCTTTACCTCTAATAATCTGAACACATTCATTCTTCTAAAACTTCACTAGTATTTCTCAAGATATTAACCTCTTTTATTATTCAGTGTAGTCTCCAAATATAGTGCATGTACTTTTAATGATAAAAATAATATTATTATTCACTAATATTACTTTGCTGTTTAAAACTGTCACCTATGTTAGGGAGTAATTTTTCAAACTTTCTTGTGTAGAAGTGTGATTTGAGCCTGTGGATCATATCAAATGCTTACACTAGAGCAAGAGTGCCTGACATATGTGTAACAAAAGTACTTCAAGCACCTTTGCTTGTTGAAAGATTAAGAATTTACAACAAATTATTTTCTGCCATGATATAATGTGAATTATGGCAAGATTTAGTTTCTCTAACCACTAATTCTTTTGGATCCCACAGCTTTAATTTTTGCTTCCAGCATGTAATTACATAAGGCAAATAGCCATCTTGAGAATAAAACACTATATAATACTTAGTATTTTTATCAAACTATATCATGTCATTATAAAATATTTGTCTATATCAACTGAGAGTAAAAAGTAATCTGATTTTAGTTAAAAAACATATTTCTAAATTTCTTGTGTATTTTATCTGCTTTCTAAGCTTGATTTTTCTTGTGTTCAATCAAATGTGGAAGCAATAAAAATAATGTATTCAAAAATAATCTATAACACAAGCTGCATAATATACTCATAAATTTATATTTATTTGTGCATATACTTCTTAGGCAATAATTTTAAGTAGTTACATTTTCTTTAGCTTTTTCATAGTTTATGCAATGCAATTCTTTCAGAGAGCTTGAATGTGGGGTATTTATATTTTATAAAGGTTTATTTTTCTTTAGCTAGTGACAGTCTTCCTAGTGACAGTTTTTATTTTTCTTCCGCACTCTGAGATAGAACTATTGTGTATACCAGTAGTGTGCACATATGCTTTTATTCAATATGTGGACTTTTTTGTTTGATCAAAAACTGGACAAGAAGCAGTGCATTCATTCATAGAATGCTTTCTCTTTTCAATTCATGCCCTAATATTATTGAGCTACTTTATTGATTCATATATTCTTTTAGCTTAGTTTTATATTTCTTATTGATACACAACCTATGAGGAGATTTTCTGAGTGTAATAAATTTGGATCCAAATCGAAAAACAGTAATATTTAAAAAGTTGTATCTATATGGTTGTATCTTTATGGTATCCCAAAGCCTCATGTACTTATAGATGGGATTTTTTGGAGTTAGCTGGATATAGGCTGGGTGGTACTGAAATCAAAGATGTATGGTAGTAGAATAGCCCACTCATCAGTTTATTGTAGTTCTGGGCATGGATAATGGGAAGGTCCTGGACATAGTCATTACCACCCAAAAGTCTGCAGTCAGGATGGAATAAAAGGGAAAGGGAGGCTTGCTCTTGCTGCCTGCTGCCTGCTACCCCATGAACTGTTTCTTCTTTGTGATGCCTCTCTACCATGCAACTCTGCCTTGGAGTCAGCCAACTATGGACAAAGGCCTCTACAAATTGAGCCAAATAAACTTTTCCTCCTTTAACTTGTGGGTGTCACATATTTTGTTTCAGCAACAAGAGAAGTATCCAAGACAATGTGTTTCTGTAATTATCTTTCAAACTTTTTTCTAAAATGTCATTTTTCAATTTGTTTTGAATGATCTTAGCAGAACTTTATATTTCAAACTATTTAGAAGAGAGAAATTAAATATTATCCAAATTATTCTAGAAAGATAACTTATAGTATATAATTTACTTTGCATGATAATATATATGAGATTATTTCAATGAAATTATTTGTCTTGTACTTAAGATTTAGAGGTTATTTTATTAGTTCTCTATTTCACAGTAAAAAATTATCATGGACTTCATTATTTAAAACAAATGTTTATTGGCCCACTATGCCTGTAGCTCAGTAATCTACATAATATTGGCTTGGCTAAGTTTTCTGCTCCAATGTCTTCTACAAATAAGGTGCTGGCCCAGGGGTATGGGTCTCATGAAAGGCTTTATTCTAAAGCCTCCTCTATGCTGTGCAGATTTGTAAAAACTCTTATTTCTTGAAGTCTACTGGATGGCAGACTTCAGTTCCAAATTGACTTTGGCCTGGAGACTTTCTCTATTGCTTGGTACATATGCCTCTCCAATAAGACCATTCGTTTCATCAAAGCATGCAAGCATAAAAGTAATAGAGAAAGCCAGACCAAAGTTACAATCCTATTGTTAATGTTGAGTTTTTAACATTCATCTTTCTTGTCTTTGTCCCAAGTACAGACGCATAAGTTGTTCCGAATCAGAAACTGATTTCTTATTCAATATTTTGCATTAAATAGCAATGTTGGAAATCATGTATCTTAATCCTTACCCTTAGGACTACAGGATGAGAGCAATGTCCATTTTTCTAAGAGAAGAACAACTTTTTTATTACTGGTACAAGAACAGAATATAAAGCAGTTACAGAAAAGAAAAAAAATC
Source organism: Hydrochoerus hydrochaeris (assembly GCA_004027455.1). Taxonomy (NCBI): domain Eukaryota; kingdom Metazoa; phylum Chordata; class Mammalia; order Rodentia; family Hydrochaeridae; genus Hydrochoerus; species Hydrochoerus hydrochaeris. The sequence continues at coordinate 30,367 of PVLA01012817.1, read as the reverse complement.
ACCTATACAAGAAAGTCTAAGGGAAGGAGGAAGTAGATCTTCCACAATGAGGTGTAAGGAAAAATGATCTTTCTATGCTTACAAAGGGCGAGGAGGCATATCCAACATCTTTTCTCCTGTGTGCACCTGGAAATGTGTTCTTCCCTCTAGTAGTTTTTTGTATAAATAAATAAGGGACAGGTAACCTTTGTGTGTTGGTTGCCACCTGGAGAAGTCCCCAAGATGCTAGGTGTCATTCCTAAATCCTTAGAAAGATAGGCATTACAGTCATTCTTCTTGGTACACTGTGGGCTTAAGCAAGGGATCCACTCCTGGTTCTAACCACTTATTCCTCTTAAGATACAGTTTTCTTATTCATTTGAATTTGAACAGTTAACTAGACAAATAGTTATGTGTCTATTTCTCACAATATGCAATTATATTAATAGGGAGATGGAACTTATTACCTAAACATTAAGATATCAAAAAATGTATATTTTCCTGTGACAATCTAATCATAAAAATATTAGCATATCTCTTTTGGTACATTCTAATAGAAGTAAATATAACTTAGGGAAAGAGGATGCAAAATGACCATGCTAGGAAACAGAGATGACTGAAAGTAATTTTAAAGTGTATTTACTTTTGCCACCATTGTAGGTATAAAAATTTGAAAATAAAGATCAATAAAATAGTTACATCAATTTATAGTTCTAACAATAAATTTTAAAATGTAATTTCACTTTAGCATTATCTAACATAAATTTTGGTCCATATTGTTTGATCAATCCATAGAATGCTGAAAACCTTAGTCGTGAATCTGCAGGAAAATAGTTCATTCAATTTTCCCAAATTCAGCTTTAACTGGGTTGCTTTGAACATTCTTTTTCTTCATCTTTACAAAATCAGTAAAGACTAAACAAAGTCATAATTTTTAATCTTAATATAACATTACACATTTATGAGCTATTTATTCTAAAAAAATGTGAGGCATATAGGGATTTTTAACTGCACCTTGTCTCCAAGTAAAATGAATTTAAGCAAGAGTTTGTCTTAGTCTTTAGTTGCTATAATAGAATAAGTGAGCCTGGGTAATTTATGAAAGAAATAGGTTCATTTCTACTGACAGTTCTGGAAGTCCAAGAGTGTGGTGCTGGCATTTTAACTTCTGCGGAGGGCCTTGTGTCCTCAGGGTTTTCATGGGAGAAACCTACAGGGCAGTTGAGCATGTGAAGAGAAGGAAGGAGACACGGCGGTGGCAGTGGAGAGTTGGCAGAGAATGCTTTTAGAGGAACTGTTTTCAAGGCATTTCCTTCAGGCTGGCAGGAGGGACTTTCGTTCCTTCCTGATGGCAAAGCCTCCAAGACCCAGACACTGCTCACCAGACCCCCATTCCCAAAAATGCCCATGGAGTAATTAAACTTCAAATTGAACTGAAGTGGGGGAAGGCATGTGCAAGCCACAGTGAATTTTCTACCCACTCAAGTAAACCAGATACCAAAGCAAAGCCAGGTGTTTTAGCACAGGTTTTGCCAATCACAGGATCAGTGTTACTTTTCGTGCATTTCATTTCTCAGGGTACTGTGTGGTTTTTTTGTTTTTGTTTTTGTTCTTGTTTTTGTTTTACATGAAAAATTCAATAAGAAAGGCATACTGAAAATAAATCGCTTCCTTCCTTTATCCTTCTTAGATCAGTAAGAGAATTTTCCTAAATATATGAACACTTGACTTTTACTGAAACAATGTTATTTGTATTATTAATAATGGTAGACTTATTTGCTAGTTTGCTGTTCAATAAAAACCAAATGGATCCCAGAAAATAAGAATTTCAATGAGCATCATTTTTACATTTAATTATTAAGTGAGAAACCATACAAAGCAATGATTACTATGCTTTAGCAGAGCAGACTTGTACATTTCTATAAATTATCTCATTTGTTTGTAAGAGTCTTTGTAAAGACATTTTTAAAACAAATGTAGTTGTCAGTAATAAGATCAAAGAAGTGAAACCCAGAGCTAGATCTTATTTAAAACTGCTCAGTTTCAGTACATAGGATGTTGTCAGATTTCACTGCCTATATTCCTGTGGACAATGATTAAAATCTAGACCATAATTCTTTGTCATAAATTCATATATTCCAAGTCTCCAGAACTGTTAAAATTCTTTGAAAAAAATATGTATGCATTCATATATTTGTGGTCTAATATGCAAAGAAATACTGTCTTCCTGTTAGACCAATTTTGAAGTAAACATTTAGAGTGCTTTCTTATGAATAATCTTTGGTCGGAATATCCATATCCACCCAAAATGCCTATGTTGAATTCTATCTTCCGAAGTGTTAGTGTGACGAGTGAGGTTCTTTGGAAGAGGTGGAGATTAACACTCTTATGCAAGAGGCCTCAGGGAGGTGCCCTTCAGCGTAGTTGGCATCTTGGAAGCCGGAAACTACCCCTCACCAGACCCAATTATGCCAGTGCCTTGATCGGAGACTTTTCCACCTTGAGAACTTGAGAGCAACACATTTCTATTGTTTATAAATAAGCCAATCTACAGAATACTGTTACAGCAACTTGAATGCGCTGAAACAGATAGAATGTTGTGGGGTTTTTTATGGAGTTGTGGAAGTGTAAATATCTACATAACAGGTAAAATTATTAATAATTATAATTCAAAATTAATAATTATAATTTTTTCCTACTAGAATACCAAAAAGAACTTTATTTTTTGTATTTTATTTTGTATATGCTTACATACATGATAATATGTTCATCTTGGGAACTGTTATGTATTGAATCTTAATCATTTTTATGCTAACGCCTCTCTACTCTCCCCATTTCCTCAAACCCATTTCCCTTCCCCATATAGTTCAGGTCCTTGTTTTCCTACCATGTCTCTCTTGTTTTGATTTTTTTAATTATTTATATTTTGAATTTCTCATGTGAAAGAAACAATGCAATATTAGCCTCCTGTATCTGATTTATTTCACATTATTGCCTCAGTAGTCATCCATTTAAGTAGCAACTGACTCAACTTTACCCTTTGTGGGTAATACTCTAATAAATAGACATATGGTAGACAAATGGGATGATAGATACATAGATAAATAGGTAGGTAAGTAAATACACATTTTCTCTATCCATTTATCTTTTAATGGACAAATATATAGCTTCCATAATTTAGTTATTATTAATTGCTACTGAGAAAACTGGCTATCCTTATGCAAAAGAATGAGTCTAGATCCATATCTTTAACATTCTACTAAAATCAAATCGAAATGAATCAAAGACCTAAATATAAGAGCAGAAACAGTTAGCTGGAAAAGAAAATAAAGATACAAGCATGGGCATAAATTCTCTGAATAATGCCTCAGTGATAGAAGGGTTAGTACCAAGTATCAACAAATGGGATCATATAGAATTTTAAAAAGTAAAAACAATCAACAGAATGAAAATATAACCTGTAAAATGGGAAAAAAAATTGCCATGTGTTCTTTGGAGAAAGGATTATGTCTAAAATATATAAATAACTCCCCCAAAATAGACTTCTGAAATAAAAGATCTTATTAAGAAATGGTCAATGGAAATGAATAGGCACCTCTCAAAGGGTGGAATACAAATGACCATTACTCTACTGAGATAGAAATAAATTTATTCCAGTTATTTATTTTACCCTTTTGATATAGTTTGGGCCAATAGGATTTTTTTGTGTGTGGTTTAATTTCCTTATTTGCAAAATGAGGAGTATACTTGAAAATGTCTCAGATTCCATTAGTTTAAATATTAATCTAAATAAATAAATAAATATTAATTACTGATCATTTTATTTAACTTTTATAATCAATAATGTCAAGTTCATACCATCCTCTTTTTCTTCTCCTCTAATGATGTGAGAAAACTGATCATCTTATTTTTCAAAGACTTATATATAGCAAAAAAGTAAACATTGTTTCTTGCTTAATTAGGTGTATTGTTGCAAATTAGACATAAATAATAACCACATTCTTCATAGGGAATTTGTATTTGTACATGATATATCATGTACAAACGATCTTTTTTCCCATTTCCCTATCCTTTCTCCAACCCTCTTCCCTTCCTTTAAGGTTTGTTTCCACTTTTTCCTTCTTTTCTCATTTTGTTCTTTTCCCTTTATTTTTTCACTCCTCCTACTTAGTTCCTTTCAACTTGAATATTTTCTTCCTATTTCATAATATCTATTGTACATTTTGACCCTTACGCTTTCAGTTTCTTGTGTCAGAAAAATAATGTGATATTTACATGTGTTCAATTTATTTCACTTAAGAGTGTGATCTCAAGGTGCATCTATTTACCTTGAAATATCTCACGTTTATCCTTCTTAAAGGTTGAGTAGTACTTCATTGTATTAAAAAAGGCATCTTCTTTTTCCGTTCATTAGTTGATGGACTTTAGGCTATTTTCAAGATTTAGCTATTACAAACTGTGCTGCTTTAAACGTGGTTTTGTATATATCCCTGTGGTATGATACTTTTAATTTTTTTTCTGGAAGATACCAAGCAGAGGAATACTGGGACAACTAAAATCCTTAGTTTTAGTTTTCTGAAAAATCTCCACACTGGTTTCTATAATTTCCATTGCACTGGTCTGCACTCCCACTGACAGTAGAGACAGATTTCTTTTTCCCCACAGTTCCTTCAGCATTGGTTATTGGTTGATTTTTCAATAATACCCATTTTTTGGAATGAGATATAATCTCAATATTGCTTTAATTAGCATCATTTGAATGACCAGTGACGATGAACAATTTTTCATATTTTTTGGCATTTCTATTTCTTCATCTGAGAAGTGTTTATTCATATCAGATGTTCATCATAGAATCAAGTCTTTATATTCTAGGGATCTGATTTTTCTGAGTTCTTTATACATTCTAGATATTAGTCTTTGTTTTAAAAACAGCTGGAAAAAAATTTTTTCCCATTCTGGGTTGTCTTTTCACTCTGTTCATGATTTTGCTTTTTTTTTCTCTTTAAATAAAATTTTAAAAAATCTCTTCTGCTTTCAAATAAATTTTAGGATTATTTTGTATAACTCTGTGAGATATGTTATTGTTATTTTCATTAGGGTTGCATTAAATCTGTATAACAATTTTGGAAGTATGATCGTTTTTATTTTGTTGGTTCTTCGTAACCAAGAGTACAAAGGATCTCTTTCCATTTTCTGACATCTTCTTTGATCTCCTTTTCCAATGTACTATAGTTTTCAATGTAAAGAACTTTTCTTCCATTGTTAGATTGATTCCAAAGTATTTATTGTTTTAGGTTGCTATTGTGAAAGTTACTCTTATTAACTTCTCTTTTACTGAGTTTATTATTTGTTTACAGGAATGCTATAAAATGCATGTTGGAGTGTTTATCCAGCTATGCTACAGAATTTGGATATTAAATCTAGAAGTTGTCAAGTAGACTTTTTGGATCTTCTATGTAGAGTATCATGTCATCTGAAAATAATAATAATTTTTTTCTTTTTCTACTTTTATTCTTGTTATTACTCTCCCCTGTCTAATTGATCTGGCTAATGTTTCCAGATCTATATTGGGTTAGAGTAGTGATAATGTACTTCTTTTCCTTGTTCCTGATTTTAAGTGAAACTTTTCAGCTTTATAACAATATGATGATGGCTGTTGGTTTGTCATAGATTGCTTCTATTAAATTGAGATAAAGATCATCTATTGTAATTTTCTCTATTTTTTTCATGAGTGTGTGTTAGACTTGATGAAATGCTTTTGTCTGTCTATTGAGATGATCATGCGATTTTTATCTTTGACTCTGTTGATATGGGCACGGCATCAATTGATTTGTGTATATTGAATCATCACTGCATCACTGAGATGAAAACTATTTGGTCATTGTTTAATTTTCTTCATAATTTGCTTCATTCTGTTTGCAGTATGTGGTTGAAGAATTTTACCTCTATGTTTCTTGTGGATATTGGCCTGTGGTTTTTTGGATGGATCTTTCTCTGGTTTTGGTTTCAGCATCAGTAACTAATCAGGATCTGGGCTTTTTTTTTGGGGGGGGGGTAAGTTTTTAATTACATCTTCAATTTCATTGGCTGAAATTGGATTATTCAGAGTCTGTATATCTTCTTGTTTCAGCTTTGCTAATTCAAATTTATCTGGGAAGCTGTCCGTTTCTTTTTTTTTTTTTTCATTTTATTAGAATAAAGGTTCTAGAAGTAGACATTGTGATCTTTTGAATTTCTGCAGGATCAGTTTTTATTTTACTCTTTTCACTGCTAATTGCATGAGTTTTAGTGTTTTCTTTCTTTTCTGATAAATTTGGCAAAGAGTTTGTTAGTTTTATTCAATCTTTCAAAGAACCTGTTCTTCAACTCATAACTTCATTGTATTGATTTCTTAATCTTACTTGTATTAATTTCTGCTCAGATCATTATAAGTTCTTCCTTCATGAAAGCTTTGAGGTTAACTTGTTCTTCATTTTCTAAAAGCTTGAGATTCAACATTACTCTGTTTATTTGTGCTTGGTCTGTTTTTCTGATATGATAGTTTACTGCTATAAATTTCCCTCATTGTATCAGGGATCTGGCCATGAACTGCAATCTCCCAAATGAGTGTATGTCAAAGGCTTAAATAAGTGAGACAAGTGGTATGATATTAGGGCTCCAGGAGGATCAAAACCCTCTAGCAAATTTTGAGACTCTGGGGGCTAAAGCAAGAAATGTCTCTGGGTGGCCCATATTTATTTAGTTTTTCAAGCAATGAAGGGGTTAGAGTGAAAAATTCAGGAAACTGAGAAGGAGTTTGGGAGTGGCTCAAGGACTTTTCCAAGTAACAGATTATGTTAATTTAGGAAAACTATCTTATGTTACTTTAGGAAAAGCATTTTAAGAGAAAGTCTCCAGGTTGACTTTCACTACAGGAGTGAGATGCCTGTGGCTGCAGGCTCTATCTTGTTAATTTGGGTTGGAGTCCGGTGTCCTCAGCTGTGGCCTTATCTTGTCCTCTGAGGTATCTCTTTGATGGCTGGCCATGCCACAGCCCTGCACATATTTTGTACTGAAAAGTTTGCTGTGTTTTTATTAGGCTTTTATTTCTAGGTGATTTGCTGTTTTGTGTAATAGCTCTTAATATTTCTTCTGTTGAATTTCTAGGTTCTTGATTGCTATGTTCATTGTTGCAGATTTATTTCTGTCATGGTCAATTGCAGTTCTGTATACCTCACTCAGCTGCAAGTCAAATTCTTTTTCCATACTTGTGTAGTTTTCTGCCATTACTTCTGCAAACAGAACTGTGTATTTGTACTGTCACCTGGTTTTCCATTCACTTTGAACCATCTTATGTTGTTCTTGTTTACATCACTTTGAAGCTGTTGTACTGATTTTTATTGGTTTCTTGCTATATCTTTTTTAAATCTTTCTTTTCAGGATCACTAACTGCAATGCTGTCTTCAAGATTTGATATTCACCTTGATCATTTGACTATATATACTTTCAAAGAAATTTTTAACCTCCTGAATATCAGTTTGAAACTGTTTCATAAATTTCATTTATTTCTTATGTTGGACATCTATAGAATCCATTATTTTTCTAAATTTATCTCTTTTTCAAAAAAATCTGAGTCCATATTGGATTCATTGAGTAAGTCCTACATTTTGATTGTCATCTCTTTTTCTATGTGAGACATTATTTCTGATCTGAATTTCTTGATATCCTTGTTCATCTTTTTTAAACCACTGATGCTACCATTTCAGAAAATTCAGGTGGGTGGCTTCTGATTTTTTCTACCTTGTTATCTCCTGGACTTGTCCTGAGTGGAACTCTGGGGTTACATTTTGGTTCCACATCTTATCATTTTCTATTTTTTAAAAATTTAATTTGTTTTCTCTATTGATGGTTGTAAAGTGCCTATGACAAGTAGTCTTATCAATAGTACCAAGGCTTCCCTAGGAAATGTCTGTTCCTCAGAGATGTCTTGCTGTATTGTCTGTTCTAAGATCCTACTTTCCCAATTTTATTAGAGATGAGAAGTTGCTATCTATTTGGCTCAGCATTCAGCCTTTTGGTACTGAACTATGGTAACTGTTACCACCCCAGACAATCACAGTTTTGTCATACAATGGAGAACAGGTATGACACTGAAGCTGAAGTAGTACAATTAGCAATAATAACATCAAGCCCAACCTAGACTCTAACAAATTATGTAAGTATTTATTTGGTACCTTTAACTATAAGAACAAGATCTACTGTTATGTAAAAAAATGCATCATAAACCAGAAATGGTGCCTTGTGAGTCTTCCCTTAGTAGAATGATTTTACCGTGTGTGTGTGTGTGTGTGTGTGTGTGTGTGTGTGTGTGTGTGTGTGTTGGGGGGTATTTAAAGAGGATAGGATAAAAATAGAGGGATAGTGGAAAAGAATATTGTTGAAACAGTTAAGGATGACAAAGGATGATCACCCAAGCTTGAGTTACTGGAGAAGATGACAAGAGAGGAAGAATGAGTGAGAAAGCAAATTTATATTGAATCACACCAGAAAGACTAGAGACAATATTCATTCATATGAAAATATCAAATACAATCAAGAAAGACCATGAGGAAAGAGAGAAAAAAGATGAGGAAAACAAAACAAATGATAAAAGTAAAATCTAATCAACCAGAAAAAAAGATAAAAAGCAAAACAAAACAAGGAAACACCAACAAAATAATAAAATTCCTCTGTTACCCTCAGTTTGGTGGCAGTGTCCAAGCAAGAGCCCAGATTGTGCTGGAGGACACCAGCAAGTCTGAAAAATACTAGGTGCGGAGCTTACCTTGGACTCTGAATATGGGTTTGGGGGTCAGAGTCTTCAGCCAGCCACTCTTCTTATTTTCCTTGACTGCCTGCTCATATCTTCTTATCCTTGCATGTGTGTTGCCTTTCTGGTTTCCGTGGAGCCCTGAGAGACTGTTCAAGGTTTTACCTCAGTTTCATGTGCATTGGCCTCTCCGGGCCCCTGTACAAGCTCTTTTGTTCCACTCTGCTGTGTCTCTTTCCCCTCATGCTGCTGGGAGCAGTACAGGAGGAATACTGAGTTCCCCATTCATTGCCCTCTCATGGTTTAAGACTGCATAAATCCCATGGCATTCTCTCTTTCATGCTGCTGGGAGCAGGACAGTTGGAGTGCCACTGTTCCTTTCATTACCTTCATTGCCACCACTGTGGTCTCTAACTTTGTTGTTGCTCAAGATTCCAATTAGTCACTGTCTTTTTAGATGATTTTTCTCTGAGTAATTTTAATGTGGCTCCTCCTCTATTCAACCATGTTGAATCTTCAATTCTTTCTTTTAAATATGATTTTATACATAAAGTTTTAAGAAAAACAAATCATGTGACTTCAAATGTCATCTATTAAGAAATTAAATACATTGAGCTATATGACATGGTTATGGTTTGTGTTCAGTGTCCCCCAAGCCTCATGTAACCATGGGGGTGGCAGGATCTAGTGTTTGTGACTGGTTCATTGCCTAGTGCTAGGATTGGCAGTGTGAGTGCTGCCCGGGCCAGGGGCAGAGCAGTGTAAGGACAGCATACAGTGTAAGGACAGAAAGAAGGTGTGTCTCTTTTTTGCTATTCATGCTTGCTGTTTGCAGCTACCATGAACCATGGCTCCACCATGACACTCTGCCCCTTGGAGCCAGCTGGGTATGGACTGAAACATCCAACCTGAAATAAATAAACCTTTCCTTCCCTAATTTTGGGTGTCAGATGTTTTATCTCAACAAGGAGTAAGAAGAAACCAAGATAGACATAGATAAAATACATATTTTATTTTTAAGACATTTTAGGGACATTGTACTGATTTATCCAGACAGCTCTTTCTCTTGACAGGAAAATACAATGAGCATTGTTGCTTACAGATCCACTTGTCCTCTTTTTGTTGTGATCCCCAGTGACTTCAGTTTTGTCAAACCCAAGGGCCCTTCCGCTTCTTGTCTTACTTGCATTCTCATTAATATTGACTTATCAGATGAATTTGGATGATTTCTTTCCTTTTAAAGTCTTAGTATTGCTTTTCAGCCTCCTGCCTTCTTTATATTCTCTTGTATTCTTTTTGCTGGGTATTACTTTTAGCCAATGTAAGATTTATGTACAGATTTTTTTCTTACGCAAGATACCCCTACTTTGTATAATTCATGCTGTCCCATGCCTTTAGAAACTGTTTATATTTTGATATTTTCCAAAAGTTTGTCACCAGTCCAGTTTTCACTTTTTAATTTCAAGCCTTTTAAGCAACACTCTACAACTACTTTAGGATGCATCATCTCTCCTTTCTAGCATGATCAAAATTCTGTCTTCACTCTGGGAACAAACCTATTCCTCTTTAGGTCCTCTTTGTTTCAACATAGACTACCAAAAATCACTAACTGCTGAAGGAAGTGAGCACAACCACCTTCAGTATGACTAAATTCAAAGTACACCCAATATTGAAAATAATACTTCAAGTTTAGTAAGTTATATACATTTCTACCTTGCTTCACTTTCATAATTACTATAGTTTCTCCTTTATTTTCTATAATGCTCTTTCATGCTCATACCTAATAAATCCAATCTGCTAAATAACAGCCAAAGTAATTGTAAAATATGAAACAAATCATTTTAGTTCTAGTTTTCTTCAATGGTTTGCCTTGTATTCAGGAGAAAATTTGACATTTTGACCCTACCTTTATGACATCCTTCTATCTTTATCTGAATCACTTTTCTTCTTATTTTTTATTGGCCAACCATCCCGGCTTTCTGTTAGGTCCTGAAAATTATTTTAAACTTTATATTTTTTGTCATTTGCTTGAAACACACTTCCCCTCAATTCAGTTTTCTTTGCCTGGCTCATTCATATTCACCAGTGAGGTTTAGTTTAAAAGTTAAAGTCTTGAGAAAACTCCCACAATTCTTTTATTGAAATATGGCACTGTATCTCAAGGTAACATTTATTTTTAGAATGTATCAGTTTCTGAGCTTGACTATTTATTTTTGTGACTGTTTTATCTGTTCACTGGGAAATAAATGGTGAATGTTATTTTTCTTTCACCTATATTTTATAGATAAGGGCTGCTACGATAAATAGTATATAATGGAGGGTGATTGTGTTGTAATGTCTCCTTTAATTTGAATTTTCTTTAAAGACCAAACATAAATTTGATTACATTTATTTACATATTCACTACTGTCTTATGATTTCTCTTTGATCTCCTGTCTTTCCAAAGCATATTTTCCCCACTGAGATATGCTTATTATACTTCTTTAAAATATTTGAAATCAATTTTGTGATCCTTTGTGGATACTTGTGAAATGTTATTGTCAATTTTCATTACTTTATGGGTAACATTTTTTATTTTATTTTTTCCTACACTTATCTATAATAAATTCAAACATGTACACTGAAATCTCTTCTATCATTTCTTTCTACTTGCATCATTAAGGTTGTGCAATTTATCTACTAATTATTTTTTATGTACTAATTTAATAAATTTATCTACTAATTTAATAAATTTAATAATTACCACAATATCTTGATAGTGATAGTAAAACACTTTTGATAGTTTATTACTTCAGAAATCCCTTCAGTTGTACATACAGAAAACGTTTCTCTTTCCTCAAAGTAACAAAGATCTTAATTGAGCTTTACTTTTATTTTTTTCAGGAAAGAACAAAAATGGTAAATATGTATTCACCTAATTGAACTAAGTTGGAATTTAACAGCAGTGAAAATGTGTATAGGAAATTAATTCCCAGATCTGAATACACAGATGATTTCTTTTTATACAACCAGAAAAATAAATTAAAAAATGAATGAATGAATGAAAATTTAGTTAAGCCCATTAAATGTTTATATGAACATTATTTTCTTTCACACATTATTTTTTCCTCTCAGGAAATGTCATACATGTCAGTAACTACAAAGCAATCAATTTTATGAGTAAGAATAAAATCATAGTCAAATAAGGCTATAGCAAATTATTTACTTCATATCACATAAGACAATTTTTTAAGCCAGGTTGTTTTTGATGGCTCTGTCAATAGTTGTTTGAAAAAAATTCACAACTGGTGTACACAGATGGTTTAAACTTTTTCTTTTCACAGATATTTTGTATAATGTGCTATCACTGGCAAGATCAGTTTGTAGAGACTGTGCATCCAGAAAGAAAACAAAAGCACAGTTATTACTTTGCTGGGCAGACAATGAAATAATTAGACTGAAGTATAATTACATGTTTTGTATCTGTGTCTATGCAAATTTCTTCTGTCATTTACCAAAATCAATAATATTCTTTAAACATATCCATAAAGTATTCAAAAAGATATTCTAGTTTTAAATTTGCCTATATTTTTAAATAAAATGATAGCTATTTCTAAGAAACTTACATAATACATACATGATATATAATTGATTAAACTTTACAAAGAATTCAATATTTTGAGACCACTAAAAAAATAAAATTATATGAAAGAGAAAGTTGCAATGGTTGTAAAGTTTATTCACATTAAATATTTCTAAATACGTAATGATTATTACAAGTTAATTTTGTTAGGTCATTATGGTTTTACCAGTATAACTTTTTCTACATCATATTAAAAAAAACAAGTAAATATAGTGTTGTGGTTTATCCTTTAACAGCAAAACTTTTGAAAATGGAGAAATAACCCAAACTAAATCTATGTAATTATACAGGCTTTTTTTCTTAGTAAATTGGGAAGAAAATAAATCATGATGAAAGTACAATGGATAATTGATATGGGTCATTTTTAAAAAAGGAAAATTATCTTAGGGGGAGGTAGAATTTCAGTGTTCATTTATATGAGTGCAGGTTATGATTTTTAAGGTATAATCTTTGCAATTCCAAGTTTATTAGCAAATACATACTAAGTGTTAGCATTGTAAGTGTCATCATGTAAAACAAGATATTTGGAAATATATGCAATTAAAATAATACATTCATATAATTAATTCATTAAAAAAAGATTGTACTGACACTCATAAAATAAAACTACTTGATATACCAATTATATAATTTACTAGTTTGCCAAGTTTACTTATTTCCATACTTTTTAAGTTTCCCTAATATGTTGTTAAATTGTAATAGAAATAATTTAAAAAGTGTAATGGAAAGACATGACATATATGTTATAGGTTGGGTGGAAAAGATATATGCTAAGTATATTTTCATGTACATTTATATTGTCATGTATTTACCAATACTGCCAATCCAAGAGAAGATCAATTATAGCAAAGCTACATATTAAAATATGATTGTTTCATTTTTATAATTCACGTACATTATATTTACATTCATAGTGCTACTGACTGACAGAAAGATAACAGTAATCACTGAAATATACTGATACAGGGAAGTGTTTGTCAGATTTGACAGTGACATTTTTGGGGAATGAGTACTGAAGATTGAACCCACATTGAGCTGCATCCTCAGCCTTGTTAAATATTTTTATCTATTTACTTTTTTTGGATAAAGTCTCGCTAAGCTGCTAACTTGCTGAAGCTGGGTTCAAGCATGTGATCCTCCTGCCTTAGCCTCCTGGAGTGCTTGATTTGCAAGTGTGTAACGCACCTGAATTTTCAGTTAATTAGTGAACTACATGATGCAATAATGGAATGATTCACTGCTTCTTTGAGAATTTTGACCAAGGAAGTAATCAACAAAGAAAGAATAGAAAATAGATGAAAGAAAGAAGGAAGGGAAAGATGATGGAAGGAAAGGGAAGAAATGAGTGATAGAAATCTGTCACATCTAAATCCATTTGGAAACTGTTGCTTCTTACACTGAAGGAAATTGTGGGCTTTTTGATGTTCAAATGCTGAAAACAGCTCAACGAAGAATTCGCAGTAAAATTAATTACAAAAAGTACAAAACATTAAAATACCATGGTAGTAATAAAATAATCCCCTTGCATGCTGCAGAATATACCATGACTGTGTGATGCAAAACTGCTGGATAAAGGGCTCTGACGTCCCAGCAGCCATGCTGAAATCCTACAGGTGCAGGCCATATGGTTTGTGATACTGCAGGAATTGTGTGCTTTCTTCACATTATGGCATGATTTGCTTCAGGAAATAAGGGTTTTAGAAAGCTGAGTTGGAAACTGCAAATGTATACCACATATCTCAACCCCTTATCTGTAAAATGGAATGGGGGAGTGAATTCATAGCATAATCAAGGCAAATCAAGAGACAAAAAGAAAAAGCCTATGTTCTTGATATCTCATTAATCCATGGGGGAAATTTTCTGGTTTTTCCTTTCTCTTCTTTCCCTTCTTTTCCTTTATTTATTTATTTATTTATTTATTTATTTTTTTTGAGACAGGTTTCATTATGTCATTATGTAATTCAGGGTGGCTTTGTATTCAGATAATAGCATAGACTGGTAAAAACCTCTTAGCAATCCTCTTGCACTGGCCTTTCAAGTGCAGGATTACAAAGTTGGGTCACTACACTTGGCTTCAGAGGAAAAATTTCTGCATGGAAATTTCAGCAATAGACTTAAAGTATTAGAACATTTAATATAATGGAAATATTTTGAAGGAAAATGTTTTTTCTACATTGAAACATAATCTCAATAGCAAAACAAAATGATGAACCTAAAGTTATATCATCATACAAGCATAGTCTAAAATATTTGTATCTATATGAATGAAACACAAAATATCAATATTAATTTTGATTCATTCACCCATAAAATGATTCAAAATTGATTTTAGATAACATTTTTTAAGTTTTACATTTAGAGCACCAATTAACACCATTTATTTAGGATCATGATTTTGTATGTGCCTGTTTATCCCTCACATTTAAAAATAATTAATTAGGAGACAATATAAGAAATACTTTTGTAATATTATTGCAAGATTTGATAATAATTCCTTCAACCAATTCTTAAAATCAAAAAAATTTGAGAGAAAAATTAACCCTGTAAAATGTGAGCTTGCTAATGTTTAATCTTCTCACTGATTTAAATGACATTTAACATATTGAAAGAGTACAGAAACTTGCCAGACTGAGAACAGCCAGACCCAAGCCTCTCCCCATAAGTTAGTGACATTTGCAGACTGGAGGGACAGAGTACAAGACCACACCAGCAAGCAAGCCCAGCTGGGAACCATAGCCATGCACAGACCATCACCAAACTGGGAACAGCCAGACCCAAGCCTCTCTCCATAAGTCAGCACCATTTACAGACTGTGGGAGAGAGAACCAGGCTACACCAGCAAGCAGACCAATTCTGGGAGCCAACACCATGCACAGATCACCACCAGACTTGAAACACCCGGGCTCTAGCTCCTTCTGGCACACAGGCTGGCAAACAAGAATTACAAATCCACTTCCTCCCTACAAACACTTAAGCAACTGGGCTTTCTGGAGAAACACAGGCTGTGATGATAGCTATGGAGGTGAAATGCAATTGTATGCCTGTGGCACTTTGGTATTTCATTAACATTGCAGGTCTCGGGCAAGTAGTCTTATTATAGATTCAGAGAATAGTGGTACACAGTGTGGCATCTAGAGAGGATCTCCTTCTGAGGATTACAGCCATTGTTGATTCCCTATGGTCTTGTTTTGAAGTCCTATATCATTTCCATTGTTTTGTTGGGTTGGGTTTTATTCTCTTTTGTTTTGTTTGATTATGTTAAATCTGATGTTAGGAGCAGCTATTTCAAAGATAGCAAGATATACTGTGGAAGCAGTTTTGGATTTACTATTGGCTTGTTTTGAAATTCTTTATTGCATTCATTGTCTTATTTTTGTTGTTTCTATTCTGTTCTGTTTTGTTTGATTTTTACTATATCTGAAGTTATCTGCAGCTGTTTTGAAGACATCAAAAGGTATTATGGTAACTATTGTTGATTGTGTAATGTTTTGAAGTCCTGTATCTCTTACACTGTTTTTGTTTAATTGGTTTTATTCTGTTTTATCCTCTTTAAAATAAAAAAAGGCAGAAACTATTCTTTACAACTAGTGTTAGTGGAAAATACTAGAAAAGAGAACTAGCTTGATTGTAAGGAATTAACGATCAGTATTTTCAGATGTAAAATGACTTTTTTGATTGGTTGTTGAGTGGCAATTATTCTCTTTTTCATCATTAGTGATGGAGGTGATAACACAGGCATCACACAGAAATCAGTTAATAAGTCAGGGAGACAGAGATTGACAGGAAATCCCATATCATTTTCTTTCAGAAGCAGAGTTCAAAAAATACTATGGGCTTCATTGCAAAGTTGTTGGAAATATCTAGCCCTGCCTCAGTAGTGTAAATTGATGAGTAGTACTACACTAATTGTATCTTGCTTTTTCATTTTGTTTATGGTGGCCTAATGACCAGACTACAGCACATTCCACATGATATCTGCATCCAGATTACTTGGAGGGGAAGTAATATACCTCTATCTTCACTGGAAATTTAAAAGCCATACTCAAACAAGCAGTTGATGACCTATATAATAACAATATTTGTTTTTGCTCCATTGTTTGCTCTATTTCCTACAGCTCTAACAGAATACCTGACATGGGTGGCTTATAATTAGAGATTGATTTTATAGTACTGGAATTTGGGAAGGTCAAGATTATGGATCCATATATGGTGAGAACTTCATGCAGTGTAACCCCAAGTGTAAAAGGGGAAGGGCAAAATTTTTAGATGAAATGATATTCTACACAGAAGTCCTAAAACTCTCTACAAATGATTTCTAGATTTAATAATTAAATTCAGTCACATAACTGGATATAAGGCCAACACTCAAAAATCAGTAGCATTCCTGTACACAAACAAAAATCTCACTGAGAGAGGTTATGGAAACCACACCTTTCATAATAGCAGTAAAAAAAAAGTGAAATACTTAGAAATCAATCTAATGAAGGAAATGAAAGATTTTTACAGTGCCAACTCCACTACTCTGAAAAAGAAGATCAAAGAGAATATCAGAAAATGGAAAAGATATCTCTTGTTCTTGGATAGGAAGTACCATTGCTATGAAAATGGCCATAATTTCAAAATTGTTATATAGATTTAATACAATCCCAGTCAAAATATTGATAGCATGCCTCAAAGAATTAGAGAAAACAATGCCAAAATTCATTTGGAAACAGAAGAGACTTAGAATAACCAAAGCAATTCTGAGTAACAAAGGCAAGGCATGTGGCATCACAATCTTTGGCTTTAAATCATACCACAAAGTTACTGTGAAAGAAACAGTATGGTGCTGTCAAAAAAATACTGAAGAATCAAAGCAACAGACTAGAAGATGCACGAACCACCACAGACACACTCAGCCACCCTGACAAAGAGACCAATCATCCTCACTAGAAGAAAGAGAGCCTCTTTAATAAATGGTGCTAGGAAAATTGGCTTTCCACATTCCAAAGACAATAATGTCTCTCACCACACACTAAATTAAAATAAAAATGGATCAAAGATCTAAATATCAAAACAAACACTACATTTAATGGAAGCCAGAAATGGTGGAACTCTGGGAGACATGGACACAGGCAAAGTCTTTGTGAATGAAACTCATATTGCAAGAGAAATATTACAAGGAATCAACAACTGGGATGTCATCTTATTAAAAAGCTTTTGCACAGCAAAAGAAATCACCATCAGAGTGAAGAAACAATACACTGAGCAGCAAAAAAAAAAATTTCAGCTATTCCTTGGACAAGTACCTAATATCTAGTACAAGTAACTAATATCTAGTACAAAGAGCAACAACAACAAAAATAGAATATATAAAGAACCGAAAAACAGCAGTCCCCTCAAATTTAAAGATCCAAAAAATGCCATCTGAAATGAATAGACACTTTTCAGATGCAGAAGTAGAAACAGCAAATACATGTATTAAAATATGTACAACATCACTAATGAAAGCAGCATTCTCATGTTAATCACATTTTAAAGGTTCTATTTCTTAACACTGTTGTACTGGGGATTAAGTTTCCAAATCATAAATATCGAAGTATTCAATCAAACCATTGCAATTCCTTTATGTTGATTTTTATTGTTACTGGACCTTTACTGTTGGTTTTATACATAGGCAGGATATATTTCTGAGACTTGAAACATTTTTTTGAAGTTAAAGAAAAGAAAAAAAGAAAAGAAAAGAAAAGAAAAGAAAAGAAAAGAAAAGAAAGAGGCATTCTCCACTGTTTTTGGCAAAGAGCCTACTGAGAACCTTATGAAGTAGCAATTGATTCAGTTGCCAGGGTATGTGATTCCCATTTCCTGGGACAAGACCTCTCATGGGTTTCTCTTTTTAAGGGAGAAGAGACTTCAGGGAAGTTAGAACTAATGGCTTCTTGAGAAGCTACTAAGCGAAATTAGAGAAATAGTGAAAAGTTGTAAAATCAGTGGCTAATAGTTACAGAGTCACAGGCTGTGTTCTCGAAGTCTTAGGAGAAGATAACTCGAATAATATACGGTAATAAACCAGAGATAATTGGACACGGTGCACACCTGTAAGTCCAGCATTTGGGACAGCTGAGGCAAATGGAACACAGAGTTGAATTCAGCCTGGATATTTTTGCTATTTAATGATATCTTGTTTCATAAATGAAAAATAAAAAGAAACGGGGCATGTAGCTTAGTGGAAAGGCAATGGGCTCAATCTCAAATACTGCAATCTATAAGAAAACAGACAAAGCAGGGATATGTGGTGAACATTTTTACCTGTAGTGGTTGATTGATTGTGTCAACCTGAGACATTTAGAAGCTCAACTAAATGGGTTTAGCAACTCTACACCCAAGGGTGTAGAAGACCCACCCTAGGGAAGGTATAATACCTGGAGGTATAAAAGGGAAGGAGGAAGGACAAATGCATTCCATGTTTGGGAGAAGCTCCAGTCTTCACCTTTGGTTGGACCTCATCTCCTGGTTTCCAGTGTAGACTGTTCTACTTTCCGGCATAGACTCTTCAGCCTTTCATCGTAGAACCTTCAGCCTTCTGTCGCAGACCCATCAGCCTGCTGGTACGGACTTGCACAAGACATTAGGGTGAACTCTAGACCTTGGATTGAATCCTTGGGTCTCCATTGTGTAGACACCCTCTGCACACTTCCTAATCTGACTCCATGGGTGACCATCACAAGCCAATCTTGTCATTTCTTTTACATCTGTATATCTCATGTTATATCTGTTTTCTCTAGCAAAACCCTAATACAGTACCCTTACATGATTCTGAAAGTTTCAGAAAACTTTACACTGAATTTAATAAAGCATGAAAAGTAATGTTTTAAAGAAATTTTAAATGGAAGTAAGAAATAACAGAAAAATGTTTCAAAACAGGCTATTGGAGAGTATCAATAAAAAGTGATGTTTTACATTAGCATATGATGAAATTTTTATTTCTCTTTTGCTTAATGACAAAATAGGTCACTGTGTATTTGAAGAAGATTGAATGGAGAAATATTACTGCATGTTACCTTTTTCTGGCAAGTTTCCTTTTGTGAAAAAGTATTAAGCTCATGTAAATATATAGTTACAAATGAGAAACTATATTCCTCAAAGTAATAGCCTATAACAGTGATGGCAAACTATGTACAGACCAAGTGCCCAAAATGCAGCCCTAAACCCACTTATTTATTGCAAAGTGCCAACACTATGATTAAATCTGAATACTAATCTGGTTTAGAAAAACTACTCATACAGTAACATTTTTTATCTTAAAAATACAAAAACAGAACTTTCACAAGACAGCTTTCTATTTAAAGGCAAAAGTTTGCATTTAGCTTGCTTCTGTACAGCTAATATTGATCTTTGCTCTTTTTTTTCTTGCTGATGATTTGTCAAACCTTGGCTTGAACTGTGTTAGTTTGAGAGCAATTCATGCAGAATACAGGTCATCTGTTAGCGTGCTTCTTGTTTCTGATTTAATATAATTCAAACACGAAAACAACTGCTCACAAGCAAAAGATGATCCAAACAAAGTAAGAAAAGCAATCCCAAGTACTTCACTGACTTAAAAGTGGCCAAGAATCCCACATTTTAAAGTTTTCACTTTCAGAAGGACCGACTGTGCCTTAGTTACCCTTCACACTCCATCCACTCTATCTTCTTAGGTGCTGCACAGAGATTTATTTTTCCAGGTAGAGATTTTTTGAAATTCCAACAGCTCCATTTCCAGCTTTATGAAATCTAACCAGCATAAGCAAGCAGGATCAAGTTCTTCAAATTTGGCCTTCTCTAAAGAAGTAAGAAAATAGTTATCTCTGTCTTATGGAACTATAAAAATCTGTTACTAAAATTCTCTTTTGCAACTGCTACAATGCTAGAAAATTCCTTCAGATTTCCTGAGGATTTTTAGCGCTGCCTGCCAATGTTATAGAATTTTCTTTTCTTTCCTTTTTTTTTAATTGGTCTGACACCTCTTCTTGGTATATAGTTTTGTTGGAACACAAGCACATTCACTATTTACATCATTTACGTATTGTCTATGAGCTACAATAGCAGGACTGAGTAGTTGCCAAAGGGATCATACAACCCATATAGCCTCACACATATGCTAGTGGCGGCGAACCTATGACACGCATACTGCAGTCAGCTGTTTGTTATCACTGAACACGCTAAATGGTTCTTTATCCGTGATCCATGCCATCTGGCCTTTTATAGGATGTATGCTGTGAGGCTGAGTGCATAGCTCAAAAGAATGACGCTTGCCTACATGTGTGAGGCCTTGAATGAAAAGGAGGAAGAGAGAGAAAAAAAGGAAGACAAAAGGAGAAAGTGTTGTAGAATTTTCTGAAGACATTTTTGGATTAGACCTGGAAAATATTTCAGCTGCCCACTTTTAAGGTCTGGGACATCATGGCTCATGAGTCAACAGAGAGGGCTCTGCAGCCCACTGTGGCACACATGCCATGGGTTCACCACCACTGACCCAGAGGAAACTCTTTGGACAAGTCCTGGGATGATGTGTCCAAACAGGTGGCACCATCTAAAGCTGAAATTTTTAGTAACTGAATCTTACAATTAGAAAATTTTATTAATTATGTCATATACCTATGAAAGAGTCACTGATTTACTCCTCATCCATTTAAAATGTCTTCTGCCAAAAACCTGTTCAGTGAAGAAAGAAAATGTATACTTTAAAAACATTAGCACTATAATTTTGGTCACATTTGTCAAAAGGTGACAAACTGCCTAATAGTCTTGGAATTCTTTTGTTCAACTCTTTAACTTAATGTCTATTACAAGGGTATAGTCAAGTACAGTATAACAATTCACAGTTTAACTCACAGTTGTTGAATGTGATTACTCAGCCTTGAAAGATAACTGCTAATAATTTGAATTTGTGAGCAACCCGTTACATAAACAATGAATTGTTACACCTTATTTTCATGTCTACTGTTTACCAGAGATCATTAACTTTTTGAAGAAAATCAGAAAATAAATTTTGATGAATTCATTTTACATGTCATTGTGAAGATTTATCTGCATGTATGATAAAATATTCAAGTCACATCAAATTCCATTTTCAGTATGATTCAACATATTTAAACTATCATTATTTTTAGTCTGCCATTTCTCTTAATTGAAAATTCTTTTTTTTTTTTTTGTACCAGAAATTAAACTCAGGACCTTGAACTTGCCAGGCAAGCACTTATGCCACCAACCTCTATCCCCAGCTTATAATTGAAAATTCTTACAAAACTGGAATGCAACTAATTTTTAAGCTAAGAAATCTTAGTGAAAGTTATCTTTCTGTTGCTGGATTTAATATACCAAATCAACAGAGTATGAATCCCAATTTTGCATTTGCAATGTTTATAGTCTTAGTTTCATTTTCATATAAAGGTACATCTATTTTACTAGTTAAAAAATAAAATGAGGTAAATATTTTAAAGTTTCTTTAAAATTTTTATACAGTTTTTTTTTTCTTCAGAGGCAATACTGTTTTTATGTGTAGAGAGAAAAAATACAATAAAACAACAAAATGACCAAGACAGTAACTAGTGCATTTGTAAAATTTCAAGGCTATCCTCTGGGTGACATCAGTGTTTCAACCCATTATTCAAAACTGTGCCTATTTTTCTATTATGAGCCCTAACCTAGAATACAGTCAACATTGTAATTTCAGTCATGTTATAGTCTTCTACGTCCTTTTCCAGGGACCCTATTTAAGGTTCCATATGTTGTACATAGTCCTAAGACATCAGTGAATGGGGGTGGACATCCAATCCAAGGGCAGTCCACACTGATTTCTATACTGTCATGAGTTGTTTCTCAGTACAGACTGTATTAAATTATTCCTTCATCTCATGCATCAAATTCAATGAGTCTCTTTCTTTTGTAGTACTACACTTAGCAGAGAGAAATCCAGGTGCTTGGATCTACATGTCCTTTCAAAGCTCTGTGCTCCCTTAGTGAGGATTTTCAGAGCTGGCTGGATCTAGGCTGTGTGATACTGTGTCACTGATTGGAATTGGCTCTGGGTGAGACTAAATGGGTTCAATGAAGATGAAAGCTCCAGTCTGAGTGTAGGTGGCATCACCCAAAAAGCTGTGGCCTGAATGCTATAAAAAGGAAAAATGGGTGAGATGCTTGCTCCACCATGCCATGGACTATTTCTCCTTTGCATGCCCATCTGTCATGCCACCCTGCTGTGCAATCTGCTGACCATAGACTGAAACCTCTATAGATTATGAGCTGACATAAACCTTTTCTTCTTTACCTTGTGTGTGTCAATTGTTCTGTTCCAGCAATGAAAAGTAACCAAGGCAGAAACCATCTGAGTCCTACCAGTTCTCTGTCTGCTTAGAAATTCTATGCAATTGTTTCCATTTTTTCTTTATTTTGTACTGTAGAATGTCATTCTGCTTCTGCAGATCTAAGGACCTCTGTGCTATAAGATCTAAGGACATCTGTGATACACTGTAAGGTTCTATTTGCATTAAAAAAATCAGTAGCATTTCTCTATAGGTGCAATATCTAGCTGTGATGTTACTCTAGGACAGTCATGGTAAACATTTTAGGGCTTTCAATAACAAACAGCTGACTGCTGCATGTATGCCATGGACTCATCATCACTGCTGTAAGAGATAGGGTACAATTACGCAGTGATTTCAATTTCCAGAAATGTGATCAGAATGAATGGACTGCATAAAAATAGTAAAATGTCAAATACAAAATAAACTAACTGTTCACATGCATCTATGTTGAATTTTTTCCTTCTTCCCTTGAAATGAGAGATTTCCATATTCCACTTATAATTATTTTCTCCTAGTTGGAATTTAACTCTTACATTGTAAGACATTTATTTCTACATTTAGCTACTTCTTTTATTGACTTATTCTAATTTGCTGCTGATGATGAAAAGAAAAGTTCAGGAAGAAACTTGTCAGGAAGTTCAATAGAAGAATATATAGAGAACTAGTAAAAGTGCTAAAAGAGACAGAGATGAATAGGCGAGAGTAAGGCATCATTGCAGCAACTGTTGAAAGCTTGCGTCAGCCCTGTAGGTGAAGAGCAATACAGAATGCAGTGATGCTCTGAGAGTCCAGGGACAGAACTCCAGAGGGAGCTTAAGCCACAGAGAGGCAGATCCTGTTGAGACTGGGCATGGAACTAAGAAAA
The DNA here is from genome assembly GCA_004027455.1 of Hydrochoerus hydrochaeris. Classification (NCBI taxonomy): domain Eukaryota; kingdom Metazoa; phylum Chordata; class Mammalia; order Rodentia; family Hydrochaeridae; genus Hydrochoerus; species Hydrochoerus hydrochaeris. The sequence goes on along the minus strand of PVLA01012817.1, from coordinate 6,788 downwards.
AGAGACAGAAAAAGGGAAATATTCTGACTTCTTTCATTTTCTGAAACCGGTGTTCTAGTATACCGAGGATCCTGAACCTAACCAGAAGTCAGTGTAAAGGGGAAGCTAGGATATGGAAGGTCAGACTGATAGGATGTGGAACAGATCCAGGGGCATCGAGGAGTAGATCTGACTATAAACAGCGAAGTCCATGATCAATAAACAGGTGATGCTAACACACAATCTTTGCCTGACTTTGATGTAGTATTGAGTTAGAAAGTGGTAATAAAAATAGGTTGCCTAGGGGAGGTATAAGGAAAAGAGGAATAGAGAGAATATTAACTCTTCCTTAAATCTTATTTGTATTAATAAACTTGTTAAAATCAACAAGTATTATACTGGTAAATTTAAAATAAAGTAAAACATCATCAAGTATCTTTTTTAAAATTGTAGTTTTCAATTCTAACTTTGTTTATCTACACATCTATTATCCCCTTCATAATCTACTTTAAGATTTTCATAAATAAAGCCTATTTATTTTTACTTTTTATTCACTCTATAAACTGCAATGCCAATTCTGTCACTCTACCAAATCAGCCCTCGACAAGAGCTCTACGTGATTGTCTCAACATATAGTAAGACTCTCAGCCCTTCGTACTTGATATTTTTCCCTTCCCTTTTTCTCCTTTTCCCCTTTTTGGCAAAGTTTCCCTTACCACTGTAAAATGCACAATAATCTCTTTCATATTTCTTGATGATAAGCTAGAAAAAAAGATTTTATTTTCTAATGAGCCATCTAATGCTGAAGACGTCATCTAATGTTTCTGTCTAAATCTATGGGCAGAAGTAAGTCATATGGACATCACTAGCTTTGGGAAAGGTTGTGAAATAATCTTTTAGCAAAGTGACTGAAGAACATGTTTACTTAAAAATGAAATTCAGTTACTAAACACCAGGATTAAATGATTCTGTGTGCATCTAGAGGTGTCTCCCTAAGTGCTCATGTTTAATATCTTCAATTGTCTCAATAGCATGTGAAGTGGAGCATTGATGCTTAGCACAAGTAGGTTGAGAACATGGAAAGAGGGCACAGAATATCATCCATAAAACAAATGCACTGGGGACCCATCACTTGAGTTCCGGGATGCAGCTTTTGTTTCTGTCTTTTCCTTTGCAAGACTTTGGCTATGATTTTTAAGTGAAATATGCCCAGTTCTATGTTTTTCTTCTTTATAGAGATATTCAGATGGTCGTCTGCAGGAAGCACAGTGGTATAAGTTTGAGTTCAATAAGGCTTTTCATAGAACATACAGTGGGGAGGAAATGGGCCAAAAGAGTTAAAAATGTTCACAAATGAATGAATAAAATGAAGTATGATATGATCAAGCCAGATAAAAATGCAATAAAATGAGGAGGGGGGAATAAATGAGGTGCATAGTGAGAGGGCTGGAAAAGGACTGGGAGTTGTAATGCTTGAAGTGCAGACATCAACTCTGGCTCAGTGACTTACAAAGTTGAAATTGGGAATAGGCATTTAATGCAGAGATGACAGTTAAAGGCAAATAGCTAAGTGTGTGGCCTGTTCATCTATGCCAATGTCAAAATAGCTCATTTTGGAGGAACCATTTTGTCTAAAACATGTCTTTAATAAATGATTTTTAAAATAACTTTTTTAGGGTAGGGGCTTTAGCTCAGTGGTGTAAGTATTTGCTTGGCAAATGTGAGGTAATAAGTTCGATCCCCCATACCAAAAACAAAAACAAAAAAACATAAAAAAAACACTTTTTTTGATGGTATCTAGCCATAAAACGTGCTAGTACAGAAGGCATAAAGTTTAAGCATTTTTTAAATTTTATTTTTTTTATTATTACATATTTCAGTATACTGATTACACTGATTATAAAGAATTCATACATGTATATACACATTTTTTCTTCTCTATTTTTCCTCCTTTGTTTTTTCCAGGTATTTTGTCACAGCGTTCTTGGATTTGTTCTGTTGGTGGGTACTACTCAGGACTTCATGCTTGCCAGGCAGGCACTGAGCCACTGAGTCCAATTTTAAGCATTGACTTCCTCAGATTAAGGTGGCAGAAGTTAATAAATTAATGTGGCATCAAGAAAAAGGATGACAGGTAACATTACATAGTCCTGAGGTTTACAGACAAAGAAAAAATTTGACTTTCTGTAAAGAGCCACTCAGAGCAATTCAATGGGACAATATCCCCAAAAGTAAGTCAGGCTCTTGAGTAATTCAACCAGTGATGAAAACATTGAGAGAGGCAGCTACAGGAATTTCCTGATCACGTATTAGAAAGTGGAAATGAATAAAAGAGAGTGACTGATGGCTGAGTACAGGGAACAGTGTGTGGCTGATGGTATGGGAAGTAGTGATTATCAGCATGCATAGAGACATCAGGATGCATGGCCTAGGACCCCACAGTCTGAAATGAAGATGAATCAAAACATCTGGGTCTTGGTGCTTTTGCAGTCACTTACTAAACAGAAGCTATTTTCTACTCCCATTTTCTGATGGTTTAGGGAAGGAGCTGTGCTGTGAATACTTGTTTAACTTTACTAGACTTCTTCCAGCTGGACTCGAAAGTATGAATAGAGCACTTGATCATGTAAACAATAGCATTCCCAGGAACTAACATGGTGCCTAGCAAACCATAGCTAAAACATGCAGTAGCCAGAATGGTAGCGTGCATAACTAAAGTGGGCTGCATTTGGCCCATGATGTTGTTGATTTTACTGTGATTCTTTGTTTGCATAATTGGTTTCAATTAAAAAAGAAATTGAAAGTTGAGGGTGGAGATAAACTCTTTTTTTCAATAAATCTCTATTGGCTTTAATGTTTTAAAACACAATGTATGCAAAACATTTTACATCTAATGGCTATATTCATGTTCTTATCCAGTCCAGGCTTGTGTTGTGTTTTCAATAACCATTTGTTGAAAAAGTGAATATATAAATGACTTAAAGACAATTTATCTAATTTACACTAAGTGCTTAATTGCATTGAAAGCAGAGTCTTCTTTAAATAAAAGAATCGTTAATGATACAAAGCTTTGTAATTTCTCACCCAGAAGCTCATTTTTGAGTCCTTAGAGAATACATGCTGCTATGTTCAAAATCTTTGTTTTATTCAAGGTAAAGAATAATCACTTTTTTATTGTGAAATTACTTTATTTACACTTTATGATATATTGTGTCCCCTTTCATAAAGTAGCAATAATTTATTTCTCTAAAAAAATTACTTTTGATGACTTTACAAGTTAATAAATTATTTTATATTAGTTTTAATTTTCTCGTGCAATTTCACAGCTAGAATGCTCTTCTACTGAGATCTGAAGAACACTGATAATGTTCCACCATAAATCTGATGGTTATGGTAACCTGTCATGAGTTTTGAAAATGTTAACAATTTCCACTTGCATATAGTCAAATTGAGACAACTCTCAGAATTATCTACTAAAAATATAGCTATTTTACATGAAAGTTTATGTGCAAATATTTGCAAAAGCATATCTTTTCAATGATGGTGATGATAACGTCAAGAACAATTTTTAAAATAGCATTTGAGAGTCTACAGCATATGATCTTCCTTTTAAATTTCTTACTGTTTAAATTTTACAAAAGATCTATGAAATGTTTTATTTTTTCTTTAAAGATGAGAAAACAAGCTTTTAATGTACAATGACTTCTAAAATTCTCACAATCATTATCATAACTGAAATTCAAACTGACTTTTCAATGGCCTAAAACATGTGTGCTTTCCTTAATATTTCTTTTTAATTTTTTTATTTTAAAGAGAATAGAACAAGAGAACAGAACAAAACAAATCAGAACAGAACAATGTAAACAACTCAGTACTTCACAACAAGACAAGCAGATATCAATAGTAGCTACCATAATGTTTCTTTTCATCGACATAGTTGAGCATAACTTCATACACAATATCAAACACAACAAAATAGGATAAAACCATTCAAAAGGATGAAAGCATTACAGGACTTCTAACCCAAATAACAGGAAATGAACAATGGCTATTATAATATCTCATTTTCCTCAAAAAATTTGTTTATACCATCACACATAATAAAATTAAATAAAACACAACAGGATAGAACCAATCAAAACAGAAGAACAAAAGCATGGTAGGACTTCAAAACATGATGATAGTAAATCAGCAATGGCTGCTATTATGTCTCATTTTCTTCAAAATAGCTGTTTATACCACACTCATAATAAAATCAAACAAAACAGAATAAAACCAATCAAATCAATGAATGAAAGCATTATAAGACTACAAAGCAATATAATAGGAAACCATAATTGCCATAAAATATCCCATTATATTCAAAATAGCTGCCCTTACCATCTGAAAGCATAAAATCTAACAAAACAAGACAGAACAAAGCCAAACCAAACAAAATTGTTTACACAATATAAGATTTCAAGATAAGACAATAAGAAATTGACAGTAGGTTCCACCTTTCCCTCCCGGGTGTTTCCTCTCCTTTGCTCTTACATTAACCATTTTGCTTTTGGATCCCATTAACTCCTTCTGTTTCTTATGCTAGGGTTCACATGTATGAGTTTGAAATGCTTCAGCCAAGAATGTGATCTCTAGTTGTGTCCGTTTACCTACAGGAGCCTTGAAATTATTCTACTTTATTTCTGGGTAGCTTCCCACTGCATAAAAATATCATATCTTTCTTATCCATTCTGCAGTTGATGGGCAAGTTACTCTTGCTTTTTTTTGTCTCCTGTCACATGGAACAGTTGTTTTCTCTTTGATTTTCAGTCTATGAATTTCCTTTCCAGTTAGATGTGTTTCTTGTATACAGTATATCAATAGATCTTGTTTCTTGATCCACTCTCCCTGTGTTTCTTTTTATTGCTGACCTAAGGCCATCTACACTGATGGTTATGACCAGCATACATAAATTTGTCTCTGCCATGCTATTCTGCTGTTGGCCCTCCACTTTCCCCTTCATTCAATTGCCTGTCTTGTTTGGCAATCTAACTCTGCTATTGTCCCTGGAAACATGGTCATCCTTATCTCTCTCTAGAATATTCTTTAGCACTCTCTGTAGGGTTGGTTTGGTAGTCATGAATTCCTTTAGTTGTTCTTTATCATGGAAGTATCTTATTTTTCCATCAATATTGAAAGATAGTTTTGTTGGGTAAATCAATCTGGTTTGGAAGTTGTTTTCTTTCAGGGTTTGAAAAACTGCACTACAAACTCTTCTTAATTTGATGGTCTGTGTTGACAAGTCTGCTGTGAATCTGACTGGTTTTCCTTTATAGGTGATCTGTCTCTTTTCTCTAACAGCTTTTATTATTCTGTTCTTGTGCTGAATTACTGGGATGTTGATTAGTATATTTCTAGGTGTAGATTTACTTTGGTTATGGCTAGTTGGAGTCCTATATGTGTCACTTATCTGCATGCCAGATCCATGTCCTATGTTTGAGAAGTTTTCTTCTACTACTTTGTGAATATCCTTTAATTTCATTTCTGTAGACACCAGCTTCTTCATTAATACCTATCACTCTTAAATTATGCTTCTTTTCATCATCTTGCAGCTGTTGAGTTATTCCTGATTCCATGTTATTTTTAAGAGATCTTTTCTTTCATGATCACTAGCTGCAATCCTGTCTTCAAGGTTTGACAGTCCATCTTCAGTTTCTTTCAAACAGTTTTGCCAGCTTTCGATTGAATTTTTAAATTCCTGAATCTCTCTTTGAATCTGTTTCATGCATTATAATTCCTTTCTACATTCATTCAAGGTTTCCATCATTTTCCTTTGCTCCTCCTTTTTTTTCTTTTTTTTTATTTTAAAGAGAATAAAATAAAAGAGGACAGATCTAAGCAGACCAGAACAGAACAATGTAAGCAACACAGCACTTCACAACAAGACTATTGGGTATTACCAGTAGCTATCATAATGTCTCTTTCTTTGAAATAGTTGAGCTTAGCTTTACACACAATAATGACAAAAATAGCAAAATAGAGTAAAACCATTTAGGAGAATGAAAGTATTACAAGACATTCTGAACCAAATAATGGAAGATAAACAATGGCTACTATATTATCTCATTTTCCATAAAAAATTTGTGTATACTATCATACATATTAAAATCCAGTAAGACACAACATGACAGAACCAATGGTAATAAAAGAACAAAAGCATGGTAGGACTTTAGAGCAAGATAGTATTAAATCAACAATGGTTGCCATATTGTATTTTCTTCCAAAGTAACTATTCATACCATCACCTATATTAAGATCAAACAAAAGAGAATAAAACAATTCCAGACAATGAATGAAAACATGAGACTTCTAAGCAATATAATGGGGAACCATGATTACCATAAAATATTCTGTACTCTTACCATTTCTTACACTAGAGAGACTATAAGGTATTTATACATGTGAATTTGACTTATTTCACTTATGAGTATGGATTCAAGTTGCATCCATTTAGTTATAAATATCTCAATGTGATGATTCTTTATAGCTGAGTAGTACTCCATTGTATAAAAATACCACAATTTTTTTTATCCATTCTTCAGTTGATGGGCACTTAGGTTGTTTCCAAGATCTGGCTATTACAAATTGTGCCACTATATACATGGGTGCACATATATCACTGTGGTAAGATGTTTTCAGTTCTTCTGGGAATATGCCTAAGAGTGGAATAGCTGGGTCCAATGGGACTTGCAATCCCAGTTTTTTGAGGAATCTCCAGACTGACCTCCACAATGGTTGCACCAGTCTACACTCCCACCAACACTGCAAAA